>JAABUG020149277.1:0-12932 GCA_011319215.2 Scortechinia acanthostroma | reverse complement strand
ATTTTTTAAACGCCTTTGGAATACTGTTTTCTAACAAGGAACTGCAAGACATTCTACGATTTGCTTGAGCCGAAAATTAAGGAAATCACCATGGCCAACAGGGTGGACGACAAACTCCACATGGAGCATACCTCAATACTTCTCATTATCATGTATGATTCCTCGAATCCCCTTTCTGTCCTTGTAGCCCTGGACTAACTAGCTTAGGCAACGTGCCAACAACGTCGATCCAAATCTGCGTGAAACCCGGCTGAAGTCCTTCCTGGAGCCTATCAGACAAGCCTGGCAGGAGGAAGAATTTCGTAACACGAGCTCCTCCTTCGAAGGCTTCTGTGACATGCTTGGGCTGCAAAATGTCGGGCCCTATATGCAGAAGAACCAAGCGCAAAGGCTGGAAGACTGGTCCGCAGTGCCGCTGGATAATGAAGGGAAGCAGATCCAGGAGACGATGACAAGGAAGTTTCAGGTACTGAGTTTGCGCCCCCTTGGGCCCTGACTTTGACGCTAACTCGCGCTCCAGCAACTACCTCTGAGGGGCACAAAGACCATGCTCGCAGTGTCGACGGAGAAATTAAAGAAGACTGAGCTTGCTTATGAGCTTGCGTGCAATATATGGCACGACATCATTCCCATTATCTTGCCCGTATTGTTGCAGCTTGTCAGGCGAGTAACCCATGCTGTTAGAGGTGCTTAGCTGACATATTTCCGCAGCAATGCTCATGCCTTCCACAATCCGGCGAACTGGGGTGGCCTGCCTGATGATATGCGAGGGGTCGTTGAACGTATCTTGACCGACCGATTCTGGCAGGCCGGCATATCTACTGGCAGCCGCGATGAGTTCTATGCGAAGATCACTTCATCCCGGTCTACGCTCGAAGGGTTCGCTTCCTCCGTTCGAGGTAAGGTTCGGGCTGTTCGAGAATCATGCTACTCGATGCTGTTCAGCATGAGCAGATTGAGAGAGCATTTCTATGGGTTTGCGGAACTTCCGGAACCCCTCTCGCAAGCTCTCTTTAAAGACTCACCTCACTTATCCTCTCACCAGTTCTCTGTTCTCCTCAACATTTCCAGGTGCTTGATCGACGATTGCCCTGTCCGTTTCCGAGCACAGTTCCTGCCTCCTATGTTGGCAACGCTCTTCACCAACATTGACAGAAAAGTCACAGCGGAATGGGACCTTATCGAGCAACGCAAAGAGGGACTTGCGGACGGGGATTTGACTGACGAAATGAAGTCAGAGAGTATTCTTCGCCAGTTGACTTATTCTGCGGTGCTCATGGTAGCGAGTCTTTTGGATCCGCAAAGAGGCGGTGCGTGATTTGATGTCGTAACAATTTGGTGCAGGACGCAAGGCTAACGCTCATTGCAGACCCCGACGACGAGCCAGCTGAGCCTAGCGCACCGCAGCAACCTCCAGCACTTTCCGACTCGATTCGGCACTTTGTTCTTTCTTCGCCGGAAATATTCGAACCTGTCATGCTCTTCTGTACACATGCGCTTCGCATGCGCGATACGAGATGCTGTAGCATCATCACTCGTGTTATCCGATCGATCTTGCAGGACTTCGCACCCCCGAATCACAGCCCAACTGTAGTCACGATCCGCGAGTTCATTTCCTCGGAAGTTCTCAAGGCCTGCATTACATCTGTGCATGAGCCCTACTTTGTCGACATGCAGAAAGACTTGGCCCAGCTGATCGCATCAATTTGGGTCCTGTATGGCTCTAGTAGCCCAACACCACGCTCAGTGATCCTCAGCCTCCCTGGGATGAACGAACAGCGGGTGGCAAGTACGGAAGCCGCCCTTCTACGATCTACGGCAGCGAGGCAGCAACGGGCACTCGTGCTAGACCTTCTTGAAGGCCTGAGGGGCGTGAGCATCGCCGAGCAAGGCAAGATCTTGGGCTCCCGAGAAGAACGCCGCAAGGCACGGAGTGCCTTGCAAGAGAGATACATGAGCAACGAGATGGAAGGCCAACAAATCAGCAAAGTGGACATCAATGACGGACCTGATTTGGGCGGTGTTGCCGACATGTTTGGTTAGAGGCATCCGCCAGCAACTGGCCCTCTTCATGTTCGGATATACTCGGTCTGTACAGTATTAGAGGCTCGATTCGCGATTCCTGCTTGTACTTATTCTCTCCTATAATTACCCTTTCAATGCTATCAAAAGTATAGAGTTAAATATACGAGTTGAGACATTCGTGACAACAAGTATGAGCATTCAGATTGCTTCACGCCTACTCGGTTTGGGAAAATTCACAAAGACGCCACAGGCTGATACGATACATCTGTTGGAATCGATGTTGGAATCTACGGCAAGGCATGCTTGGAAGGAGGAAGAGAAACGAAACTATGCATTGCAAAACTCGGCAAACTTCCCAGAGGCAATATATCTACAGGATACATTTTCTTGACGACTCCCCAGACGTCTCTCGACTCCCGTGAAACACCGCTGAGACAAGCAGCTTTGAACCACTCAATGCCCTTGGAATCGCGTAATAGCACCAGGATCACGACATCTGGCGCTGTAAAGAGACAATCGAGCAAGATACCGACAGTAACCCAGCTCATAACAAATATCATTCCATTTATTGAGTGACCTTGGAAGGGGTATAGACGAAAGTAGGACGAACGAAGCTAAAACGCAGGCAAGAGAGAAGGTCAGCCAACTTTACCACACTGACCATCTATCACATCGGGATTTACGTACCGATCAGAGTTGTAGACCTTGCTCTCCGTGCCCAGGAGCTCCTTCTCACGAGCCCTGTCGGCAAAGTGTCTGCGGACCTGGTCACGGTCTTCCTCGGCCTGGAGCAGCGGCAGGATGTGCAGTCGGGACCAGATCTTCTCGCGGGCGAGCTCCTGCTGTTCGCGGATGCCGTAGAAGAGCTTGTAGTAGCCGTAGGCCATGAAGAGGTGCATGCCAACGAGGTAGTAGATTGGCCGGAAGCCGCGGGCTGGGAGGTTGCGCTGTGGTTTTTGGGTTAGTTCGAGTTCGATAGGTGAATTGGGCGGTTGGGTTTGGGAATTCTCGCAATTGCGAACTTGCCTTGTACTGGACAGGCGCATAGCCCCCCGATGGGGGCATATCCTGAGGCATTGTGACGACTTGGAATGGAGATCTGGGGAACAGGCGTATGGGAGATTGGCCGATGGTGCTGGCGGATGAAGTTGGAGTGGGTGTCACGTGAGTGTGACCGGGATTGAATAATGAGGGCTGCGGGTGCTGTGATTGGTTGCGGGAGGGACTTTTTCGGTTTGGGTCTCCCCTCCGAATGAAGTAATAAATTGGAGCGCCATAGGTTATTTTGAATGTCAGTACGACAGACACTCGATTACTCGTATATCGTCCTTACTTTATTGATTGAAGATGGAGGATAACGAGCGGCCTAGAAAATACCCTAAATTGGACCACGAAGAAGCGCCGGAGGAATCAGAGCCCGTCATGACTGGCGCTGTGGGAGCCGTTCGCGACAATGACGCTGAGAGTGCGGATGCCGACAACCATGACTCGGCGTCGGACAATGGGAACGAGAACGACGCAGAGCAAGCTGGAGTTGAAGAGGGGCAAGAAGCAAATGGAAAGGAGGCACCGCCCGCGCTGTCCAAGAATCAATTAAAGAAACTCAAACGAAAAGAGCACTGGGAATCAATGCGGGAACAGCGCAAAGTGAAACGCAAAGAGAAGCTGGTCGCAAAAAGGGAACGAAGACGAGCCGCTTTGGAACAGGCGAAACAAGAAGGTAAAGAGGCTACACAAGAAGCTCGACAGACATTGGAAACTACACAAAAGAAGTTCCAACGGTCAACTCTGCTCCCGATCACACTCGTGCTCGATTGCAGTTACGACGATTTAATGCTAGACAAGGAACGGGTATCCCTCGGTTCGCAGATTACGCGATCCTACTCCGATAACAGTAGGGCCCGCTTCCGCACGCACTTCGTCATTTCCTCATTCAACAAGTTGCTCAAGGAGCGGTTCGATACGGTGCTGGGAAAGACCCACGAGAACTGGAAAGGCGTTCGGATTCTGGAGGAGGACTTCGCCGAAGCTGCCGAGATGGCAAAGGAGTGGATGCAAGGACCTAAAGGGGGCCAACTGGCAGGTGTCTTCGCTGATAAGGCGGATGCGAAACCCGAAGATGGGGAGATTGTGTACCTCAGCAGCGACAGTCCCAACATCTTGACGGAATTGAAGCCCTACAGCACATATATCATTGGAGGTTTGGTGGACAAGAACCGCCACAAGGGCGTCTGCTATAGATCTGCGGTAGCCAAGGGCATCAAGACCGCCAAGCTACCCATCGGAGAATATATTCAGATGGCTCATCGTCAAGTACTGGCAACGAACCATGTCGTGGAGATTATGATTCGGTGGCTGGAGCTGGGTGACTGGGGGAAGGCATTTATAGAAGTCATTCCTCAAAGGAAAGGGGGCAAATTGAAATCTGCAGAACCTGAGTCTGAAGATCAAACACCACGGGAGAGTGTGGAAGCTGTGGAAGCTGTGGAAACTGGGCCTGATGGAGAAGATGCTGCGGAAGAAGCAGGCGAAGCAGGCGAAGCGGACAAAGAGTCTTAGGTACTGACCTGGGTGTTGTACAAGCAACTTGACTCTGTATATTCTGTCCTATTACGCTATGTACACCACTAATGTATGAATGATGTATATCAAAAAAATGATGCCTATGGTAGATGATACCGGTATCTAATCCTACTCCATATTCGGCTAGTCTTATCTGTCATTCGGGCAGCACAGCCACAATATAACGCCACAGTGGTTGCCACAGAAGCCGATCAATGACGGCAGATCAACAGAAAGAAAACATGTGGTCGTTTTGCTTTTTACAAGGAAGAGCATCACAAGAGCCAGACATTATTCAACAGTGTCAGTTCTCAGGAAAAGAGATCTGCTGCTGACATTTCCATCATCATTTACTTGTGATGTTGGATATAGTCTGTTAAATACTCTCTTTCTCTTTTTCCAGATTTCATTCTTTCCTTGTGTTTTCGCCCCCTGATATTCTAATCTCCTTGGACTGCGTGCCTCTTGAGACCGGTACTAGTGAGGAATAATCAGCTGCTCCTTCTTAGGTAGCAGCCTCTGAACTCTGCAGCTATGTTTATGCTCCGTAATGGTAGGTTCTCTTAGATCTGTCTCTTGTTCCAACATCTAGCTATTCATTCACTCTACCCCGCCATCTACCCCTCCTTACTCTACATCATATCTTTTTGGGATCTATTTCTTGTGCATCCTCACATTCAGCTAACTAATTTCGATGACATCACAGTGAGCAAGTTCCTATTTGGAGACACCTCTAAAGAAGCCATTATTGAGATCCCTCAAGGCCAACTGTATTTGGTCCGCCCTCTTTCTCCAAAGGGTTACTCGGAGCTCATCTTCAAAGACGCCGCGGCTACTATTCGACGCACCGGTCAGGAGTTTCAGTATCAACTCGTGGTTCAGCGCGCCTACGAGGAAGGCGAGGAGGAGCTTGCCGATGAGGAGGATGAACAAGGCGCCAGCGATATTCTAGACAAGGACGAAAAGGTATTCCTGCTTGACCAGGGCTTGCATTTCCGTGTCGAAGTCCGCGAAGACGGTTCGAAAATCCTAGCTTGGAATGATTTGAGCGGCGACGTCGGTGATCTTTTCGAGTTTGTCTGCGACCCATCTGTGCCGGCGGACAAAGTCGCCACCTTTGAGTTGGCAGCGGTGCAGTGTCAGTACGAGCGGAAATACAGGAGGAGCGCCCAGCGAGCGACCGAGGAAGAGCTTCAGGAATTCTCTTTCAAGGGGGAGAAGACAATCCCTTCCGCCAGTCCTATTTCCTCCCCAGGCAAATCAGGCGCTCACTCGGTAGCGTCCGCCGGAGAGTCCGCCGCTGCTATGGCTCGTGATGTCGAGTATTCACGGTCGAAGGGCCTTATAAAGTCGGCCGGGGAAGGAGAGGAACGTACAGTGGCCCCGCCCTCTGCAGCGCAGCCAGAGGCCAAGGAGATTCTTGCAAAGGAAAAGGCGGAATTGCACCTTTTCGACTTCTCCAGCGGGACTTTCATACTTCAGGACTCCGACGTGGTTGCCACTGTGTCGGAAGTGGGCACCTGGCAGTATTGGTTGCAGATCAGTGGCAAGGAAAAGGAATGGCTTGGTCAAGCGGTTGTCGCCGACATCAACCCAGTCTTCAACTTTGAATACCTGTCATTCATTTTCAATCATTACGGTGAAGACGGGTCCGCTTACTCATGGCTACTCCGGTTCAAGGATCAGGCCACAGAAGAGAGGTTTCAGGAGGGTCTGATGCAGGCCCTTTGGGAACAGTTGAACGAAACGAAATGGAGCAAGGTCAAGGAGAATGACCGCGAGTACGTGCTGGATGCTTTCCAGGATCTTACAATGGAGGATCCCGAGACCGAAGAGCAGGAGGAGGCCGATGCCGAGGCCGAGGATGAAGAGGAGGAAGAGCAGGACGAGGGCCAACGCAGCGAGCACTACGACTCGGACGAAGAACAGGAGGATGTCGTTACGCGCGACGATGATGGCAATGTCAATTCTCAACTGGCAGTCGGCTACAAGCACGATCGATCATTCGTTGTCCGTGGATCTAAGATTGGGGTTTTCAGGCACACAGCAGATAACAACCTGGAGTTTTCGACCAATATTTCCAAGGTCGAGACACCGAAGGGAAAGCTTTTCAGCCCGAAGAAGGTCATGTTGCATGCTGAGGACCGCAATATGATCCTCCAGAATGGAGACGACCCCCATTCGCTGTACCGTATGGATCTCGAGTACGGCAAGGTTGTTGATGAATGGAAGGTGCATGACGATATCCCGGTGGCTACATTCGCACCAGAAAACGTAAGTTTACATTAGTCTCCGCTTATTAGTTTGACGCCACAGATCTAACTAGTGTTTTGCAGAAATTCGCCCAGATGACCTCCGCTCAGCCATTCATTGGTGCCTCGCACAACGCACTCTACCGCATTGATCCTCGTCTGGCAGGAGCCAAATTGGTAGATGCGGACCTGAAACAGTACACGAGCAAGAACGACTTCTCTGCAGTGGCCACCACTGAGAAGGGATATATTGCTGTTGCCTCCAATAAAGGTGATATCCGCATGTTCGACCGCTTGGGGATCAATGCCAAGACGCATATACCTGCTTTGGGAGAACCCATCATCGGACTGGATGTATCTGCCGATGGTCGCTGGGTCTTGGCTACCTGCCGAACGTACCTGTTGCTCATCGACTCGCTCCAGAAAGAAGGCAAGAACGAAGGCAAGCTTGGGTTCGAGCGCTCCTTCGCCAAAGACTCGAAGCCACAACCTCGCCGTTTGGGTCTCACTCCGGCGCACGTTGCCCAGTTCCAGCATGAAACTAAGAAGCCCATCTCTTTCACTCCGGCGCGTTTCAATACCGGTGTTGAATCTCAGGAGACATCCATTGTCACTGCCACCGGTCCTTTCATTGTCACTTGGAGCTTGAAGAAGGTCATTGCTGGCAGGAAAGACCCCTACACCATCAAGCGATATGCAGAAGATGTCAAGGCGGATAACTTCCGGTTTGGCTCTGACAAGAATGTCATTGTTGCTCTGCCGAATGAAGTCAACATGGTCGCGAAGCGGACTTTCCAGAAGCCTACTCGGGAAAGCATTGCAGGACCTCCTGTGACGCCGAAACGTCGTAGCACTAGATGGGGCAGTCGATTGGGAAGAGACGATATTGTCAATTCTCCCTATTAGATGTTTCAGGATGTCACACTTGGGATCGCCAGGCTCACCAACTTTCTCTTATGTCATTTTATGATTTCTTTAATGTGTTATTGATCGCATACCCCCTGCTGTTGGTTTTTCGTTCTTGCAATTCTATCTTTCTTCCATGTTTATTCACCCGTATTGCCTATTCCTCGATTTAAGATAAAGTAATGGTCAAATCCCTATAATGATGGTGCAGCAAGTACGCGAAGGAAGGTCACTGGCCGGTTCATGCTTTGACATGAGATGATCTAATACTATTACTATAGTTAGCTTATGTAGCTAGAAAGAATATGACTACGATCGATGGACATGCTACAGCCACATTGGAGCGTGGATTTCCTGCTCAACTATTTTACTGGCTTCCTGTTCTTCCCCTTTCGTTTCTTCAATTAAGACGCCAAGATCGAAGTAATGCACTCAGTGCACTCAGGACTATGGCACGATGGAGAGCCAGCACGCATCGCAACAGGGTATTTATATGAGAGAAATAGCGTAAGAGATTTAGGAGCTGTGAGCTCACGCCCCGACATACCACACCTCCACACCGAGGACATCGAACTTGACGCCTTCGTCGGACAGAGGCTCGTTCCCAAACGTTTGACACGAGGCACTGACCCCCTTTTCCAAGCTCGAGTCTACCCATAGCCCGAAATGACCGTCTCTGTTGCACATTAGCTGCCGACTTCGTCTGCCAGTGACTTGAGGAAATGAAACTCACCCTCCACCCAAGCTAAGGAAACCGCTCTCGCAGAACATCATGTAATCATTCACACCGCTATAAGGGAAGGCCTTGAACCGGATCCTCTCAGGCGTGCTGGCACCACTCGCCGCCCCAGCCCCCGCCCCGCCGTTGACCCGCGGCGCCGCGAGACGACCATCGCCGGGATGTCTCGAGTCACCACGTAGCGTCGTCGAGCGGCCCGCATGCGTTGTGTCCGCGCTTGGAGGCAAGGGCAGCCCCACGCGCTCGAGCAACTCCTCAGACTGCGGGCCGTGGATATTCAGCAGGTTGGTGGGCGAGGGCAGGACGCAGGCGCGCCAAAGGAAGCACTCGCCTGTGCCGAAGTAGTGCGAGTCCGGGTGCGGGGGGTCGGTCATGTAGGCGCCGAAGACGGCGCCGGCGGGGGAGGAGTCGCGGACGATGAGCACGTAGCCGGCGCGCGGGCTGCGGTGCGAGAACTCGCGGCAGTGCTCGTAGAGGGTTGTGAGGGAGGCGCCGTCGCGGTCGAGGCTGTAGGCTAGGCGCCAGGTGTCGACGAGTTGGAGGCGGGGTGGGACTAGCAGGCGGATTTCTTCAGCCAGGGCGCGGGTGAGGAGTTGTTGTTGGAGGCTGCCGGGGCCGGGGGTGAGGGTTAGCGGGGTGAGGGGGGGTGGTTGGAAGGGTGATGCGGTGCGGATGGGGATGAAGATGTCGGGGGATGTTGTGGATGGGACGTAGTTGTTTCTGGCGTTCATGTTTCTCTTGTGGCTGTTGCTGTTGCTGTTGCTGTTCTTGCGCGATGCTTTAGTGATGTTGGGGTCTGTTAAGCGGCGGTAGAGTCCTGAGACGACGTGTGTGACGGGGTAGGAGAAGTAGGATGCGGTCGATTGATTGAAGGGGTTGTTTGCTTGCGGAGTGCGAGATCCTGAGGTCGGGCTGGATGAGGACAAGGACGGGGTGGCAGTCGATGAGGGCGCATCTCCTTGCGAGATGGACGACATGCGGATGGTGATAAACAGATTCAGCAGCGAGGGTATCTAAAGGAATAGACGAATGAAGAAGTGCATTAAGAGCTCTGTTCAATTGAGATGGAGAATGCTATGGAGAAGAAATTAGAGAGGATGCCAAATGAATGAAATGATACAGGGAAAAGCGAGCTGAAGTGGAGATGGAGATGATGATTATGATGATGGCTTTAATAATAATCTGTGGAGAACACGACGACGACGCAGCTGTTGATCCCAATTCTTATCGTCTCCATCCGCCTCGAGGAATGATGCGCATTTATGATCTTCTGTCTTCCTCAGACATTGCTAGATTTAATACGGACGTTCCTATCATTTAAGGACCAAGAAACATCCAAGAAGTGGCTGCACCCGACTCCGAACAAGCAATAGACTACTCTTGTGGACGGCAAGTGGTGGCATGATCATCAGCCCTACAGCCGTCCGCTGAAGAAATTGTTTACACCCCAAAACGATATACAGAAATGCGATTGAATGAGTTCATCATCATTGTTAGATGCTGTAAGACACAGATTGTTCCTATTTTCAACTAACTGGACATGATGGCTCCCTCACAGCTGCAGTGACCGATGTATAGCCACCACCCACTTGCCTCTGGTCTCTTCTCCCCATTTCCATATTCTCGGAGTCATCATCGAAGCCATGGTTCACATATAGATAAAGTGCTAAGAGACCAGGCGGACTGTTCCTCCGAAAAGAGGCAAACTACGCCATAATGACTTTCTCCTCAGCAACAGCCGCTATATATTGATGCGCATCTCTGAACATCGAAGCGCACAGCAAGCTCTCATTCATAGTATATTAAGACGTTTATTGCGAGGAAACACAACGTCACTTGCGCTCAGTAACATACCTTTGAACGATCCTCGAGCCAAGAACAAGAAGTATCAATATGGTCAAGGGTCCGGCAGACAGACGAGCCACAGAGCAAACCACTACCGTTCCGGGGAACCGTAGGGGGTCGCGACTCAAGCGAAAGCCCACTCCCGAGCGAGCGAAGCAGTATAGCGCGGGCTCTGGTGCACGGCGCCGCTCTCGATCGCGCTCCCGCGCTCCTTCTCGGTCTCGGTCTCGAAGCAGAATCTTGCGAGAATGAGTGGATGAGTGGCCATGGAGGGAACCTAGCCACCGGCCAGGTTGGGTGAAACAGGTATGTAATGTACGATATTGTACAAAGGGAATGAGAAAGCATGCATACATACTTGACCAAGGTTCATGGTGGTATTCGGACCTGTAATAAGACGTATAGTAGGCAGTCTCGACCTGTTGCACAATTGCTGTCTATAAGGGATGTCGTGGTACGAACAAAGCAGTAACATCTTGTTGTCGTAAATGCAATGTATGCTAGACATAGCAATGATTCTAAAGAGGAGGACGAAAAGCAAATCACGGGGGATGGTATCATAATCGCAAGCCATATCATGCATAGTACATTGTAACATCAAATATTACCATCAAAAATATTACCATCAAATATTACCGGGACTCCTTCGGGCGAAGATCCACAGTTTCGAATTCCAATCCTTTGGCTTCAAAGACGTGCCCGGGTCGTAGCGCATCGGTGTAAATATTGGCCTCCGCATGGGGATGGAATAACCCGCTCTGCGTACAATTCAGGACCGTCTTAAGCCCAGGGGGATCGGTGAGTCGGAATACACCCCAGTCGGGGGTTTTGCTCGGCGCGCAAACGATCGCAATGCTCTCAGGCAGCATCACTTGGTATCCACAATGCGTGTGGAGGTCTCTCGAACTCATAAAACAAGTCTGTGTGGGGTGCGTATGGATCCAGCCTAGCACCATCAAATCCTCGGAATCGCAGTAGTCGAAGATTGCAGTCTCGTTTATGGTTTCGCATGTGTCTGACGTAGCCGTTTGTTCTGGAATAAGCAGCTTGGAGACAAACAGTGCGTTCGAAATCAATGTTCCGCACAGGATGCCGCACGTTTCTAAGTTGCGACGCGTGTTGGAGGCCGCTATGGCCAGGAAACGTGTTCGTAGATCGGGAGGCAGCCACATGGTGCGCAACGGCGTCCCGTTTTCTAGATATGCCGACGGCTTGAATGTGAAGCTGGAGGGGTTCAGCTCTGGTCGTGAGTTTCCGCCATCTGCTAACGGTTGTCCTTTCTCTGAAACAGCCGGGGCTGGGGTCGACGAGACTTTGTCGGGCAGTGGTGGTGGTGACGCTCCGTCAGCAAATGTCGGATGATGTGATTCGAATCGCTCCTTTGGCGGTAGCAATGGAGCTTCGGGGCGCAAGCCGCTTCCATCTCGGGACACGTTTGTCGACGCAGATGGCAAAGGCTCCAGCGGTTTTGTTCGAGGGACCGAGGGATACTTGTAGGTAGTAGTGGACGGCTGTGCAGGTTTCAACGGCGGCGGACGAGCGTTTGCGTGCGTTTGCTGGTCGATGTTGAGTCTCACGTCTTGAATCCGACGGCTCAGGTCACTGCCCATCCCGTGTCCATCTTTATCCACAGCATCTTCCCAATCGTTCCAGACACCTGCCGTACGCCGACTCTGCTCCTCTTCTAGCGACACGCCGGCCTGGCGCAAGGCTTGCCTGACGGTCGCCCTCCGGCTAATCTCTGTCCGTGCAAGCTGCACTGCCAAATCTCTGTTCTTCCCTGCCTCCAAAGGTTCGACTACGCCCGCCAACGCGGGGTCGTATGGTTGCACCTGGTTCGACGACGGTATTTCCTGATGCGAAGTCCGAGCTTGACGTTCGCGCATCAACTGGGTATAACGCTCATATCGTTTGTTGATCCGGGGTTTCAGCGCCTCTAATTTCCCGAGGTTAATCCGCACCTCCTTCTCGGCCTCCATGACAGCCTTTCTGTACTTCTCATCTTTAGCATCGGGGTGCTTTGCTAGGTTCACGAGGACGAGTTGTGCGTGTCGAAATAACAGTAGGTAGGTTTGCTCGTCATGGCCTTCCCGTTCGTATATTCGAGCCTACAGTGGAGCAGAAAGTTAGTGTGCAAGCTGAGAATGTTGCTGGGTATTCCTACCTCTCTAATGAGTGTGGACGCGGTCCTCAACCAGTTTCGTAGCGGTATAAGGGGGTTGTACTCGTAGTCTTGCGCAATCCGTGTGATCTTCTCCACGCTCTGAGGGGGTGACGCTCCCATGCCGGATGTAGGTGGATGCGAAGCCATGGTGCGTCTGGGAAGGTAGACGTTACGTGGTCGGACGTCTGGGGATCTGTAACTGATGATTCCAATCCAGGTAATTCAGATAGAAGATCAGGTCAAGCGTGATGTGTTTCAGTTCTGGCGCAACGACCAGCTGATGTTATGGTGGGGGAGGTCATCTAGGCAGCCAGACCTTGGTAGCACAGAATCTCAGGCAGCAGGTACGGAATTGGTCCTCACAACTTTGGAAATGTAGAGGCTCAAAGTCAGAGATAAAAGAATATGCGTTACGCATGGAGGTGTTCGGGTGAAGGGT
>JAABUG020149055.1:0-13206 GCA_011319215.2 Scortechinia acanthostroma | reverse complement strand
TCACGCTCCATTTGATCAACATAAGGTATGAATCGTTGTAACCCTTCAACACGGTCATGATCATAAGGGGTTTTGCTTTTTAGCGCGGCTTCAATGCCCCTTTTCAACGCTTCGGGCTGCTTATTAGGATCGAGAAACGGATATACCGCTGCAACACCTTCTGAAATATCTCGGTCCAAAAAGTTTTCAAGTGCGAATTGATACGCTTGATCAGCGATTTCTGCTTTGTTCTCACAATAGGGAATGAGATGAGATAGGGCAATCGAACGTTCGGTTTTATGAAAAGAATCCATCGTTAATTGAATGACTTGCTCAATCTGATCTGCCGAAAGATATGGAACCACCTTCTTAAGTACCTCTGGAGTCCATCGGGCGTTTCCCCAGCCATATCCCAATAATAATGTGAGATCGAAATTCAATGCAGAAGTTCGTTGTTCGTCACTGAAATAAGGCAGCATCATAATGAGATCATCGATGAATTCGTAAGCAGTTGCACTTGGCGGCGACCATCCAACTTCTTCATCCATCCAACCATCTCTCTGCCGAATAACCGTATCATATCCGATTGTGATGAACTTCTCTTGTTGAGCTGCATCCAGTTTTCCAGTGTTTAATAACGCGGCATGCAATTCTAAATTCGGGGCTTTTTCGGCAATGTTCAAAGCACGTTCAATAGGCCAAATATTAAGTTCTACAGCCTTGCCGATAAGTTCCGGCGGATAGTCACGCGCAATTGAATTTATACTGGTATGAATTAAGGCATAGCGCACACAATCTGGAAATGCTGTTGGAGAAAGACCTGCTTCGATCTGTTTTTGGCATTCCTGCTCCGTGGCATCCCAAACCGTTCGCAGATCTTCGATGTAGCCATCGTAGAGGTATCTTTGCTGTGGAACGCGGACGTGCAGCCAGTTATGATCCGCAAATAATCTTTTTAGTTCATCAATGAGGCCAGCCTCTTTCAAATGATAAGCTAAATGATCGTACAGATAACCATCATCTGGCGCAGTATGCCACCCAATACCTGTTTGCGTTGAACGGTATTTATCCAGTAAATTTTGGTGATCTGCTAGGCTGCTGGTTTCTGAGAGCGGCATCTGATTAAGCCTTTGCGTTCACTAAAGACGAATTATTGCTTTAGTATAACTTTCCTTTATAGCTTTAAACGTGCATACGCTAACTATCCCTCTAATACTAAGAAGTAAAATTGCAAGAAAAACGTTCATTAAACTTCAGCGGACATGCGAAAACGGTAAGCGGGTTTATCAGGAGTTGTGTGAGCGAAGAGTGCATGATCCTGTTGTTCTGAGTGGACTGATCTTAACCGGGTAAACCAAAGAACTTACACTACGGCAGATCGAATCGCTTCAGCTAAGGCATCAATCGTCGTATTTTTGAGCACGTAGCCCACCGCACCAGCCTTCATCGCTTGGTCGATCAGATCGTGTTCGACGGTACTGGTTAGCACCAATATCCTGATTTTTGGAAACTCATGCGTGATCTTTGCAGTCGCTGCTACCCCATCGACTTGAGGCATGATTAAATCCATGAGCACAAGGTCGGGTTGCAATTGTTGACATAACTGGATGGCTTCACGCCCATTTTCCGCTTCTCCAACCCACTGAAAGTCCGCATAAACTTCGATAAAGACCTTCAAACTCAAGCGGATATAATCATTATCGTCGGCAATCACAATGCGGATGGGATTTACAGCCATAAGCTCAACTTTCGTGATCGCCACAAAAAACCACGTGGCGTTAGAAAGGTGCACTTTCCTCGTTCGGGAATGTCCACGCACCTCGTGAGATGCCTGATAGATCAGGGTTGGGATCGCAAAGGTGAGCTAAATGACTGTTCATCGCTCGCCACATATGCCCTAATGTCATAGCACGCTTAAAGGTATTGGGTACTCATCTGATACGTGTCAGTCGAAAGATCGCCCTCGATCACACGAGGGATCTTCACCGCAGTCACATGAAGTTATTTCACAGTATGATTAAGGCTTATTCGCAGTCTTCGATATAGAGCCAAAGGAGCTAATTCCGGCGGCGATTGAACTAGCTCGATTGGCGGGGCGAGCAAAAACGTTTCCCTTGGTGCACAGGTCAGTCCTGTGTTGTCCTAACAGAGCTATCCGGATTGGCTTTGAAGGTCATGCGGCCAAACAATATGGATGTCGGTTCCTTCGCCGAGTGTACTGTGAATAGCGAGGTCAGCCTTCACTTCTGCGGCGCGTTCCCGCATGTTGCCCATGCCCATGCCACCGGTGGCTTGATCCACGGCAAAGCCTTTTCCATTATCGCGGATGTGGAGGTCCATGTAACCGGCTCCACCTTGATTTTCGATCCAGACCTGTGTGGCTTGGGAATGTTTAATCACATTATTCAAGGCTTCTTGCGCCATGCGATACAGCGCCAAATGGACTTCGGGTGGTAGCTTCGCTTCCCCGTTCAATTTAAGCTCGATCTCGAACAGCTTCCGGCCCTGTGCGGCTTGAGCGAGCTGACGTAGCAGTTGATTAAAGGTTGCGCTGTGGACATTGGTGGGACTCAGTTCTAAAAGCAACGTTCGCATCTCGGCCATGGCACTTTGCGTGAGCCTATTCACGGTCGCTAGTAAAATGGTTATCTGTTCGGGATAGTGTCCCTCCATTTGTTTGTTCAAAGCTTGGGTGATCGAACTGGCACTAAACAGTGTTTGGCTCACCGCATCATGCAAATCCCGCGCAATCTTATGGCGCTCTTGCAGGACAGCCAGTTCCTGAGCCTGCTGATAGCGTTGGACACTCTGAATGGCGCTGACGACTTGGTAAGCCAATGCCTCCAGCTTGGGAAGATCAGTTTCTACAAATGCTTTTGACTGACGCTTGGACAGGGTGAGATAGCCAATCACTGTTTCTTCTCGCCAAAGGGGCATGATCAACAACGACTGTCCAAAGGCCTTCGGTAAATGCCATCCGCTGTTTTTGTTTTGGAAGTGCATAGCGTGATGGGTTTCTACCGCTCTGTGATACAAATCGGCTGCGTTGAGATCGGCCTGCTTTTGATACCAGCGTTCGATAGTGGCTTGTTCTCGCTGGGTGAAACCCAGGGTGTGGCTCTGCAAGGGTCTGCCCTTGTCGGTTAAGACGATGGTAGCTGCATCAAAGGCGATCAAGCGCCTTGCCGAGGTCAAAGCACATTCCAGCACTTCCTCGAGGGTGAGTGCGCCACTGAGTTCAATGGCTGTGTCCCGCAGTCCTTCGGCGAGCAGCCGTTGTTCATGTTCAATGACTTCAAGCTGTTTGCGTTGGGTGATATTCTCGGCGATAAAACTGTACTGCGGTCTACCGGAGACGGCGGTTCCAATAATCGCCACCGTGACACCGAGCCACGGCGTGTCTGGAACTCTCGGATCTTCATATTCAAAATAAACCGGAGTGCCATTCTGCTGGCTCAGGCGGAGCTGCGCGAGCCATAAGGCATCAATGGCTTGTGGCGTGCCTAGTTCGCCACCTGACTTTTCCGCCATATCGCTGGCAGCTTTTGCAAAAAACTCGGCCGTCATCCGGTTAGCCGAAACGGCGATCAGCTGGTCGCCCTCTATTTCACCAATCCCCAACATGAAGGGTGCGGTATCATAGAAGGTTTGCAGAATTTTCTGGCTGGCACGGAGTGCGTTCTGAGCGCGGATTCGCTCGATCAAATCAGCTGCCTGACGCGCCAGTAAGTCGAGATAGCGCAGTTCATGCTCGGATGGAGTATGGTGTTCGCGCCAATGGGTGCTCACCATGCCGATGGGTTGACCCGAACGGGTTATCAGCGGTACGGATTGGCCAGTGACATAGCCTGCTTCGAGATGGCGACGGGCTGAATCATCCGAATCGCCCTGATCGTAACGGGTCACGGTTCGTGTGCCGTTCGCCAGTGCGACCCCACACGAGGTACTGGATCGGGCATCGACACGATCGAAATGGTCGGTCATGGTGTGGACAAAGCCCTGCGTGGCCAGCAGGCGTAACTCTTGGCTGGACTCCTCTAGAATTTGAACCGTTCCTGCATCCGCGTGCATCAGGGTCATCGCTGCCGTAATGATCTCCTGACAGAAAACTTGCAGATCGTCTTCCGACACAAGCCGAACGCTGAGCTCGTGGAGCAACCGTGTATCCTGAAGGTCAGCCGCCAAATCGGCTTTAGCACGAGCACATTCGATCACCACCCATGTGCGCTCGGCGGTTTCGGCAGCAAGCTCAACTTCAGCCGGAGTCCAATTTCTGGGTGTGGATTGGCTGATGCACAGATTACCGACATATTGACCTTTTTTGATGATTGGTATATTGATGTAGGCGATGATTTGCATTTGGATGCAGCGTTGTCTAAGCTCTTCATCTACCGTATTGGTGGTATGGACATCGGGCACAATAATCGGCTGGCCGGTTTCGGCTACCCCTTTAAAGATGGGCAGGCTGTTGAGTGGATAAATACCTGCAACCGAAGGTAAATCCCCCCGTGAGGCATCCCGACGAATAAGGACGCTGCCCCCCTCGACTTCACCGTAAAAACAGCGGTCAGCCTGATAAAAGTCGATGGCAAGAGCCGCGACCGCCTCCTGAATTTGTACCAGATCATCTAGTGACCGCAACGCCTCGTTTAGCTTTAAGAAATATTCTCGCCGCTTCTCATTCTGGCGTAATCTCTCTTCGGCCTGTTGACGTTTAACGGCGTCATTTAAGGCTCGAACGAGGGTGCGGGTTCCAATCTCGCCTTTGAGTAAATAATCTTGTGCGCCGAGTTCGAGGGCTTTCAATCCCGCCTGTTCATGTTCAAGTTCGGTCAGCACGATCAAGGCGAGATTGCGATAGGCGGCAACGATTTTCTGTACGGCCTCATTCTCAGCTTGGGACGATACCAGCGACAGATCCAGCAAGACCAGATCAACAGGGTTTGTGGCTAAACGGGTTAGTGCTTCATCCAGACCGGTAACGGCTTCAACAGCGAACTGAAAGCGATTTTTTTGATGGAGCATCTCCCGGATTGTGCGGGTATTTTCAGAATCGTTTTCGACGAGCAAAATGTGAATAGGTTCAGCCATGAGCCTATACTTTCAATAAATTTTTGAACGATTGTGACCCCCTTAGCTTATGATAACACTTAAGATATTGACCACCCATCTTATAGGCCCAGCCGTTTGATTAACGTGACAACCTTTCTGAGGTCGCTGACGTAAAAGTATTATTTCTCCAAAGGATATTGCAAAAGAAACGTTCGATTTTTTACCTTGTAAATTGCAAGAGAAGCGGTTGATTATCCTTGCAATCCTATGTTAAAAATATCCCTGCAATAGCCTTTCTTTTGCAAAAATATTCCTTGATCGATATGAGGGTAGTATGATTCTACACTTTAGTCATTTAGTATATGTACGTCAACAGGGCTCATTGAACTTGGCAATGGTCTTAGCCCATTTGATGGTCTCGCCTATAATGTTGTGCGTCGAATGCTACAGCGCATTTAATATCCCAAGCATAACTAACCGCTATACCATAAGATAATTTAGTTTGTCAGCTTCGCTATATTCCACGCAGTCCCTACACTTATTCCTAAGTGCCTAGCAATAGCTGGAAAACTCCACCCATTTGAACGTAGTTCAATGACTTGTGCTTGAAGTTCTATTTTTGCAGGATTGATTGGACGAGGTTGACTTTGATATTTTGCCCTATGAAAGGAAAACTCGAGTTTGAAATATCTAGGATACGTGCGGCGACCCGTTCGCAACAATTATATTGTACTGTATTTGAAACCAAATATAATATAGCTAATTCTCTCCCAAATATTGCTGCTTCAACACCTCTCATCAGTTGTGCATAGGTATTTGAATTCCTACTACAGGATAAATTCTGCTATGGATATGTATCCTTACTAATCACCCCAAATGAGAATATGCTAAAAATTTAGCATTAGTGTATTGCTCATCTATAGCAATACTTCTATAGTAATCCCCAGTGCTAAAAATTTAGCGGATTTTGGAGATCACCTTCATGAACAATCCTTTCCGTAAACCTCTCAGCCGCCGTGAAACGCAAATTATGGACATCGTGTTCCAACTCGGTGAGGCGACCGCCGCCAACATTCTGGAACGTCTTCCCGACCCGCCGAGCTATTCCTCTATTCGTGCTCTCTTAACGATACTGGAAGAAAAAAGGCATCTCACCCACCGTAAAGAAGGCTCGCACTATATCTATGCGCCAACCCTTTCGGCGGAAAATGCTCGACAGTCCGCCCTCAGCCATCTGGTCAAAACCTTCTTTTCCGGTTCACCGCAGCAGGTAGTGGCAACGCTCCTTTCAACCAACGATTTATCGGAGAAAGATTTGGATGAAATCGCCAAATTGATTGACAACGCACGGAAAGACGAGGGTGAATCATGAATAACCTCACCGTTATTCTTCAGTTTTTATTGGTGACCTCCTTAAAGACGACCTGCATGTTAGCCCTGACGTTTGTGGCCTTGTGGCTGCTGCGGCACAGTTCAGCCAGCCTGCGCCATTGGCTACTGAACATCTCCTTGATGGCGGTGCTGGTCTTACCCCTCTTTACCCTGTTGATGCCTGCTTGGTCGCTGGCTATTCTGCCGGACAACATCCCAACCAACCCGTCAACCATTAGGCAATCGAAGGCTTCTGACAACGCGCAGAGGATCAAATATCCAGATGAAGACATTGTCAAATCCAGCATGGCCTCGGCACCTGATGTTAAAAAAGCAGCAACCATTCCGAAGATGATTACCCCACCCTCACAGCCGATTCCAACCAAAAACATAGCAGTAGACACGGATGATATTTTCTCATTTCCACTTCAAGGCTGGCTCGTACTGCTATGGGGTGTGGGTGTGTTCGTGAGCTTGGCCCGTGCCCTCTGGCAGATTTTGATGATCGGACGTACCAGTCAACGCAGCCGAACAGCGGATGAGGAATGGACAGCGCTGCTGGATACCGAACATCGATTTTTAAACCTCAAACGTCCGATAAGGCTGCAATTTTCAGAGCAGGTTCATATCCCGATGACATGGGGCTTATGGAGGCCGGTTATTCTCCTACCTGTAGAGGCTTACAGTTGGGATGTGGAGCGCAGACGGGTTGTACTGCTGCACGAGCTGGCCCATATCCTGCGCTGGGATTATCTGTCGCAGTGGGGCACGGTTTTCGTTAGTTCCTTTTACTGGTTCAATCCGCTGGTCTGGAAAGTAGTACGGCAAGCCGCCATTGAACGTGAAAAATCATGTGATGATCTGGTACTGAGCGCGGGTATTCGAGGCACCGATTACGCGGGTCACCTGCTGGATATTGCTTACACCAGCGTTGCACAGAAAGCCTTTGTGGTCATGGGGTTGGCAATGGCGCGGCGTTCCGGGTTGGAGATTCGGGTTCTGGGCATCTTGAACGCCAGACAAAGACGCAGCGCCTCTCCTCGTTTACGGGCGTTGCTGCTGACAACGTTACTACTCCTGCTCATTCCCCTCAGTGGGATGCACCTCGAACGCGCCGCCGCACAGGCTGACAGCATCGTATTATCCGTAGCCGCTAACGACATGGGGCAGAACGAGTCGCTGTTCAAAGACTTTGAAGCGCAGCATCCGGGTGTGAAGGTTAAATTGGTCGATTCACAGCGCGTGCCCGACGTCGCAGACAGCATAGACGAGCATTTCACGGCGATGGAAAATTATGCCAATTCAGCAGATGTCCTGTTCATCGAGGGGTACAATTTATCGCTCACACCGTTTGACACCCGCGCCGGTTACGTCCTCGATATGTCTCCGCTCATCAATAGCGACGCCCAATTCCCAGTCGATGATTTTTATCCCAACATGTGGACATCATTCCAGTGGGACAACGGTATCTGGGGAATTCCGATGGCGGCGGACCCCGTTTTGTTGAGCTATAACAAAGTAGCCTTCGACAAAGCCAACTTGGCCTATCCCAACGGCAATTGGACGCTGACTGACTGGTCGAATGCCGTCAGCCAATTGTCACTAAAGGACGCGGATGGCAACGTGGTCACGAGTGGGTTCGCCAACTCAGGCCGAATCTTCCGCGAGTCGATCTGGCGCAGCTTTATGGATACCGATGCAGTGGACGCAAGCGTTCTCCCTAACGCGCCGCAGTTCGACCGCCCCGACATCGAAAGCGCGATGGAAGCCTATCATCAGTTGGAGTTGGCCGATAACATCAGCAGCGATCCGAGCACGGCAGCCATGTTTGTCGATGTGGTTCGTCGACGTCCGGGGGACACTTACGGCTGGTCATTATTACCCGGTAACCACATGGGAACTCTGCCTTACGGATTCGCCATCAGTGCGGGAACCGCGCATCCAGATCTGGCCTATGAATTGATTAAATATCTGAGCGCACAGCCGGATCTCATTATCGGAATACCTGCGCGGAAAAGTGTGGTGCCCACGATTGCGCTGCCAACGTGGTTATCCGACGTGATTGCACTCTCCACAGATGCTTCCACTCATAATCTGAATTACGCGAATCTGCGCTTCATGGATTACCTGAACGCTGCTTGGGGATATGTCTCGGACTTCAATGCCAGCACCCAATCCGTCACGCAGGCCGCCGAAACCCACATTACGGCCGACCTTCGAGCCGCTGATAGCAAGCATGGGAATCTCACCTTAGCTGTGAGTGAACCAGATGTACCCGTGCTGGCAGAAGGGAAAATCGCACTCAATTTTGCTCTGGTAGCCACCAAGCAGCCCATCGTCGATAAACAACTTTGGGATCAGATCATTCAGGATTTCACCAGCAGCGATCCCCAAGTCGGCATTGTCAATCTGCAGATGGAGGGCGATATTGCGAGTACGATTGCCAGCAGTTCTGATTGTTTCTATTACCCCACTAACGTCGTCTCGACCAGCAGCGCATCCCTGCTGCCGCTCGATCCCTTACTCAATGCGGACTCGACCTTTGACCGGAATGATTTTATGGGCAATGTGCTGGCCGCCTCTCAGTATGATGGCAAAACCTACGCGCTGCCTTTGAACATCGAGCCCTTCGCGCTGCGCTACAGTGTTGATCGTTTTGCAGCCGCGAACGTCCCCGAACCATCAAATACTTGGAAGGTAGAGGATTTCGCGAACGCGCTGGCGGCACTCAAGCCCGACAGTCAAGGTCAAGCGCCGCTCGTGGATGGTGAGGGTTCAGGCAGCTATCTACTGGCTTTGATTGCGGCCTATGGCGGTTTGCCGTTGGATTTCCGTACCGATCCGCCGACGATTAACTTCACTGATCCCGCCAGTATCATGGCTATTCAACAGGTGCTGGATCTGGTCAAAAACGGCTATATTCACTACACACCGCTCGGTAACCTGGATAACAGCGCAGCCGTAGCAGCGGTACCCAATCAAACCACAGCGATTTATCCCACGCTGTTAAATGGGCTTGGGCGCAAAGTCCCGCCGAATAGCACACCCGATAGAGCAGTACTCTTCCCATCAGGGCACACCTTTAACGGGCTGGCCTATAACCTTGGTGGCTTGTACATCAGCGCCCAGTCCCAAAACCCCGAAGCCTGCTATCGCTGGATTACGTCCGTTACCCAACATCCTGAATTGTTCCAGTCGATGCCCGTTCGCAGTTCAAAACTGAACACACCTGCTTTCCAAGCCATAACCAGCCCCGACGTGATGGCGTTGTACCAGCAGTTGGCGACCTTGCTAAGCGATCCCAACACCATAGCCTTCCCCATCGCTGATCAGGACACGGTGAGTGTGTCTACATTCCTGCCGGAACATTGGCTCTATGAAGCCTTTGATGACTATGTATTGAACAATGGGGATTTGACGACCAGCTTAACCAACGCCGAAACCTATGCCAAAGCCTATCAGACCTGTGCCGCAGGCTTGCCGCCTTTAGACGTCGGGATGGTGAACAATGATGAAAAGAATGTGCTGATCCCTTACGTCGATTGTGCGGAGAAAGCTGATGGACGCCTGAAGCCTGTTCTTGATCCGTTGGTTGGACGATAAGTAGCGACTTGAGCAGTCTAGTAGCGTTTGGCTACCAGACTGCTCTTCTCATGAGGCAAAATGCACATATCTGAGAAGCAAGATATGTGATGATTTTGATCGGATTGCTTTTCTTTTAAGTTCAGCAAAGTAAATATTCACTTGAAGGATTACATTACCAAACGTACAGTTCTAAGGTGAGATGAGACGGTCGATTAGGAAGCGCTGGTGAATATGTCCATAGATGATAAATCCTTCAAGGTTTGTCGTTAGCCATATTCCATACAGTCCCAACACTAATATTGAAATGTTTTGCGATAGCTGGAAAACTCCGCCCTTTTAAGCGAAGTTCAATAACCTATGCTTGAAATTCTACTTTTGCAGGATTGATTAGATGAGATTGCCTTTGATATTTTGCTCTGTTGAAAGCAAATTCAATTCTGAAATATTTACGATAGGCACGGCGACCCGTTCAAACAATTATATTGTACTGTATTTGAAAGTATAGAAAGTATATTAACTTCCATTGTCAGATCTCCTAAAAATTCTAAAATCTCTGTTAGATTAAATTGCCAATATACCTCTTAGTTTCTGAACCGCTAAAGTCAAGTAGCTCAATGAGGCAATTTATAGGTAGGTCTAACGTACCCTGTTGGTTCTGGAGCTAAGCGATACCGTGCTACACTATCGTTCCGCAGAGATTTGGGAATTCAGAAAACAATTTTACTTAAAGTAGTTATGTGGAAAATATCCTCAACTCACCTTATTGAAAAAAGGAGACTTCTCAAAGCGAGATTGAGTAATCTCTGAGGTAATCAAACCTATTCCTTATTGTGTGTTTGGGGATAAGTACTTATGAAAAGCTATAGGTAAGTTTTCGAACCACGCAATCAATTCCATTAATGCAATTTGTGAATCAGGCTTAAATAAATCTTGCATCTTATCTAATACTCACATCAAAGAATTCTAATTGGTAGAGCAAATCTCACAAAGCTTACCTATATAAACTGTATAACATTTATTTCTAATCAGATAGTTCTTCCATTATAATGAAATGAACATTAGTTATTCATTGCTATTCATAAGTTTCATTATTATGAAGGTGACAAATGGTAACCAATAAACGAGACTTAGCCTCCAAACTGGCAAAAGCTCGTCAGCAACTTACTAAAGCTCGAGCCTACGTATCACAATTAGAAGCGCAGTTACTTGAAGTAGAATCAAGCTCTATTAGCTCGACAACTGCTGATATTGCACCCCAGTCAAAAAACATCGAAGAAATGCGTTTCTTCCTGCACTCAACACTTGATGCCTTCCCCGCAAATATCGCCGTACTCGATCATGACGGAACTATTATAAGTGTCAACAGTTCTTGGAAGCGCTTTGCGGACGAAAATGGCGCACCCTCAGTAAACCATTTTTTAGGAGCAAATTATCTCAAAGTCTGTGACTTGGCCGTTGGCCCCAAGTCAAAAGAAGCATCACGTGTAGCAGATGAAATAAGGGCCGTAATCGCTGGACAAAAAGATCATTTTTATATTGAATATCCTTGTCATAGCCGTAATGAAAAACGTTGGTTTGGCCTGCGTATAACGCCTTTTGATGAAGCCGTTCCCCGACGAGTTGTCCTGACTCATATCCTGATTACGGAACGCAAAGTTGCTGAAGATGCTCTACGTAAGTCCCATAAGCTGCTCGAACAGCATGTCGACGAACGAACAGCCGAACTTACCGCCGCAAAACAGCGTCTTGAAGCGATCTTAAATAATACTGCTGACGGCATTATTTTGTTGCACAATGACTTGAGCATCCGACAGACGAACACCGCCTTTAACAACCTATTTCTATGTCAACCAGATGATTACTTCGGCAAATCATTGACCGATCTTCTGCAACCAGACAATGTTGACCAGATCATAAAAATTGATCAAGAGGTACTTAGCGGACATAAAGAGAATAGAATCGATGTTCGTGCCATGCACAAAGATGGCACAATTTTCGATGCAGAACTTAGCCTCGGAATGATAAAAGATGAAGGTCTAGTCTGTACCATCCGTGACATTACTGAACGTAAAGCTCAAGAACGCCAGCTTCGCTATCACGCTAGCTTACAGGAAAATATAAGCGACGCGGTGATTGTTACGGATATGGATTTTCGTATACAAAGTTGGAACAAAGCAGCAGAGCGCATTTATGGGTGGCCAGCCGATGCGATGATTGGCAAAGTTGCCTACGAAGTCCTAAGCGCTATTGTTGCACCAGACGATGAACTTTCCCTTAACAAACAGTACCTCCTTGAACGGGGTTCGTGGCAAGGTGAACTCGTCCATTATGACAAGGCTGGAAACAATCTTTCGATCCTAGAGTCTCTTACGGTCATTCAGGATGAAAATGGGAATCCTCTCAGTATTGTCGCGGTGAACCACGACATCACCGAACAGAAAGCTCAAGAACGCCAGCTTCGCTATCACGCTAGCTTGCAGGAAAATGTAAGTGATGCAGTCATTGTTACGGATATGGAATTTCGAATTCAGAGTTGGAACAAAGCAGCGGAACGAATTTATGGCTGGCATGCTGATGAAGTTGTCGGCAAAGTGTCGGCTGAGATTTTGCACACTCAATTCACACCAGAAGATCGAGAACGAAGTATACAGCAGTTGCGTACACAAGGCTGGTGGCAAGGTGAAGTCATCCAACAATACAAAGACGGACACGCGATTCATATTTTAGGTTCAGTTACTCTGATTGAAGACAAAAATGGGATTCCGTTCAGCGTCATATCTGTCAATCATGATATTAGCGAAATTAATATAGCCCAAGAAGAGCTGGAAAAATATTTCGAACCTTTCAGGAGGTGAAAAGGTAACAGAACATCGACTTCTAATTTTTTTAAATCGCCGCCAAACTATTGACTAACAAAAATTTTAGACCCTGAGCTCGCTCGCTCTCGTTTTCGCGCTTCATCATTACAAACCGACCCCATTATATGTCATGGACGAAATCGATGCGGCATTGGATTTCAGAAATGTATGCAACACATTGTTCTAAAAAGTGATGGAGTAACAGCTTGCTGACGATGATTTAGGTGTCCATCGTCGCCTCTTATATTAAAGAGCGGACCAAGAACGCGCAGTTCATCGTCATCTCTCTGAGAAACAATATGGTAAGCCATGCCAAACCCCTCAGTTTTTTTTTTTTTTTTTTTTTTTTTTTCAAGTACAA
>JAABUG020148944.1:0-13259 GCA_011319215.2 Scortechinia acanthostroma | reverse complement strand
CCCTCCGGATAGCGATGCTGCGCTGGTCCTTTGACCTGCAGGTCAAAGGACCAAAGGTAAGCAAAAAAAATAAAAATAAAAAAAAAAACGAAAAAAAAAAAGGCTTCTTGCCAGGCCAGGGGGGGTCCTGAATTAAGTCTGTTTAACTGTTCTAAACGCTTCGCTTGGAATTCTGGATCTGCATTCAGACGCTTAAATCGTTCTAAATGCTCCGTTTTTAACTCGACATTTTCATGAACACGTTTTAACCAATCTAAATGCTTCGCTTGGAATTCGGGACTTGAAATACAATCTAAACGCTTCGCTTGGAATTCGGGACTTAAATTAAGACGTTTTAATTGTTCTAAACGCTTCGCACGGTATTCGGCATTTGCATTCAAACGTTTTAAGTGTTATAAACGCTTAACTTGGAATTCAGGTTCGGTATTTATACGTTTTAACCGTTATTTTTGTTCGAGACTTGAATTATAAATTTTTAAAGCTGCTAAACGCTTTGCTTGGTATTCTGGATTTAAATTCAAACGTTTTCACCGTTCTTTTTGTTCGGGACTTGAATTTAGACGTTTTAATTGCTCTAAACACTTCGCTTGGTGTTCTTCAGTTCAAATACGATTTTTCAATTTAGCAATTGTTTCTTTAGAATGTTTAGAACCTAACCGAGAGCCAGCAACTTTTAAGATATTATATTCTGGCTTTAGAAGGTCTAAGAAATACTGTTCCCTTTCTAGACAATTTTTCGCTGTACAATATTCCAGTATTTCCAAGCGAAAATTTAAATACCCCCAGAAGAGCTTTCGAAATTACCATCTTACTTTCTCTTTCTAGGTAAATAATTGAATAGTAATTCCGAAATCTTCTTACGAGATCAACACTGGAACCTATATAGCTTTTACCATTCGATATATTCGTTCAGCGATAAACATCTGACTTAGCTTTATTTTCTTTGAAAATTTTAAGCTTATTTAGCTCAGCATTATCATAGAATTTAACGGGAACCACCGAACTAGCTAGTATAACCCGACCTATCGGATTAAAAGCATTAGGTTTAGCTGAAACAAAAGTATCTCAGCTAGTACCTTGCAACACAAAAATAAAGGCAATGAAAATAGTAATGAATAAAATTACATTTACTAATTCGTATAAAGAAAAGGCTATAATGAAAATTATGGAAGCGATTAGAATGAAAAGGGCGTAGGACGTTACAACTACAGAACTTAAAGAATTAATAGTCTTACTACATTTTACTAAAACTTTTTCAAAGCCTAAAGGTCCAATTAACTCGATTGTACCCTTATCTAATATTTTAGTAGTATGACCTCCTAAAGTTAATACTAAATTAACAATAAACTTGTTATAAAACATTTCAATTAATCCTCTTTGATTAAAGAAGCCAAAAATAGAATAACCAGTCTGTGAAAGTTTGAATTTAGTAATTAATTCTGGGTAAAATTCAAATAAGACAATAGCTAACGCGATAAAAGAAATAGTTAAAAAGAAAGGCAATAATTTAAATAGAGTAGGCACTGCAAATTCGGTATCTATTAACATTTCATTGTTAGGATGAATAAAAATACTATTATCCGTAAAGAATCCTGTCCCCATTCCTCGCCCCCTATTTTTTATTTATTAATAAATAAAAAATAGGGGGCCATAAGTCTTTAGTGAAATAACCAAAGAAAATGGAAAATAAAGCTAATATAACTAAAGGGAAAGTCATAAAGAAATTTCCTTCTTTAGTAGCATGTTCATCATTATAATGAATTTGAGGTCCTAATACTGAACCTAAAAAAGTAAGATACAAGATCTTTATTGAGTAAAGTGTTGTAAAGATTGCACCTATTACTGAAAGAGTGTAAACTGAAGTACCACTAAAACTAAATTGCCCAAAAGCTGATTCTAATATCAGATCTTTTGAGTAGAAACCGCTAAGGAAAGGAAATGCCGCTAAGGAAAGACTTGCAATCAACATGGCCGAATATGTCAACGGTAAAGAGGAAATTAATCCTCCCATTCTTCGGAGGTCTTGATTGTCTGCTATTGCATGAATAATCGACCCTGCACCCAAGAATAATAATGCTTTGTAAAACGCATGATTAACCAGGTGAAATAAGGCAACGTTATAAGAAGATAAGCCGATTGCAACAACCATTAATCCTAGTTGATTCATAGTTGAAAATGCTATTATCTTCTTTACATCTGATTGAAATAACCCCACAAGAGAACTAAAAACAGTAGTCATTGCCCCTAATCATAGACATATTAATAAAACAGTACTACTATACTCTGGACCCCCCCCCTGGACTTCGTAAAAGCTTTTTTTTTATTAATAAATAAAAAAGGCTTGCCAGGGGGGGTCGAAAGGAGAGCTACGAATCAGTAAATAAATCCCTGCGGTGTGGCAGCGTGAATTAAAGCCGACACAGGGGTCGGGCCCCTCCATGAATTTATATTATTATTCATTTTCTTTTATACCTAATTTATATAACATTTCAGGTATAAAATAAGGACGAACTAAAGATACTAACTTATCTGTGCTTAATTTACTTACCCGAATTCGTCACTT
Source organism: Scortechinia acanthostroma (assembly GCA_011319215.2). NCBI lineage: Eukaryota > Fungi > Ascomycota > Sordariomycetes > Coronophorales > Scortechiniaceae > Scortechinia > Scortechinia acanthostroma. The sequence continues at coordinate 10,696 of JAABUG020148944.1, read as the reverse complement.
TATAGCTCCCCGGGGTTTGTACGTTTCTTAAGTGTAGCTTTTATATCAAACTTCACATGAAAAATTTCAATTAGCCTTAATACATCTTCCTTAGAATAATTATCCGTGCATATAAAAACACCACCCTCTGGCAAAGGGAAAAATACCCGTCTCCCATGATAAAATGTGCTAAAGCTAAAGGAGTTAATAACTCCTCAAGACCCCCCCCCCCTTTTTCTTTATTAATAAAAAAAAGGGGGGGGGTCGAAAAGGTAAAACTTTTGTTCACTTACCATCTATCTTTTTATATCAAAAATGATATAAATCAGTAATAGCTGGTAGATTTTTACTACAAAACCAATATTGTGTTGGTTCTTTACCATCTTTAGGGTTGGGTCAAGGGGTTGGGCTACTCAAAGTACAGATCGTAGCTAATACATTAAACTTCAGATAATTAACATCCCCTCGCGGTAATATTAATCCTGAGGGGCCACTCGTGGCCCGGAGGGAGTGTAAAATAGCTGCAGCAAATGTAAACTGTAATCTACCTTGACAATTAGGATTATTATCAGGGTCATAAGATATATGCCCATCTCCTAGTAATTCTCCTGTTACCACTTCTCAAGGCCCCCTCTTTAGGAAAAAAAAAGAGGGGGGCTCAGAGGAAATTATATATTTAGATAACAATTCTTTAGATAATTCTGTAGAACTAAATACCCATTTAAAATGCAATAACTTATCGTTATCTAAATAAACTGCTATAGTACCACGAGCTATTCCCAAAGTTTGAGCACATTCAGTTTTAGTTTTGAAGGGACTTCCAAAAACTAAACCGTCATTATAAGATAAATTAGTGATATCATAAACTCAAATTAGGCGTTTTTTTTCTGGCTCCTTTAACTACGTTAGAGGAAGTGGATATTTTCTTTTTTAATCCCAGCAAAGAAAGCATCCCCTGCCTTGTTAGAGAGCGGCGGCATCTGAAAAATTTAACCTGTTCTACCCCAGTGCCTTCAGTGATTTTTTCGGATAATATTGAACTAATTAGTTTCACCCTATGCGAGTTTAAAGGACTAGTTTTAGAAGGGACGAAAACATCCCTTCTAAGGACCCCCCCCCCTTTTTCTTTATTAATAACCAAAAGGGGGGGTCGAGTGTAAGGCGAAGATAAAGCAAATATAAAGGCAATGAAGATAATAATGAAAAGAATTACATTAAATAATTCATATAAAGAAAAGGCTAAAATAAAAATTAGGAATCCTAATAATATGTAAAGAGCAAATGTTGTTACGACTCCTATGGAAAGAGCATAAATTCGTTTACTTAGGCGGAGAATAGTTTTTTCTAAACCTACGGGTCCTAGTAGTTCAATTGGCTCCTTTATCTAATATTTTCGTTGTATGACCACCCATAATTAAAATAAAGTTTATTATTTTGTTATTGTAAAACATTTAAATTAAACCTCGTTGATTAAAAAATCCAAATACATAATAACCAGGACCCCCCCCCGGGGGGGTCTTGGTAAATTTGAATTTAATAATTAAACTAGGATAGAACTCAAATAAGACAATGGCAATACTACTGAAAAAAACGGTACAGAAAAAAGGCAATAGTTTGAAGAAAGTTGGCACACCGAATTCAATAGTTATTTGAATTTCATGGTTGGGATGAATAAAAATACTATTATCTGCAAAGAATCCAGTACCCAACCCAGAAAATAAATCTTTTGTAAAATAACCAAAAAATATGGAAAATAAAGCTAAAACGATTATAGGGAATATCATAAAAAAATCTCCTTCAGGGCCCCCCTCTTTAGGAAAAAAAAAAGAGGGGGCTAGAAGAGACGTTTTTATAATTAACTTTAGGCCCATTTGGCCTTACTAAGAAGGCAAAATATAAGATCTTAACACTGTATAATGTGGTAAAGATAGCTCCTATCACTGATAGAGTGTAAACTGAAGTACCACTAAAAGTGTAAGACCCAAAGCTTGATTCTAAGATTAAATCTTTTGAATAGAATCCAGAAAGGAAAGGAAAAGCGGCTAAAGAAAGGCTGGCAATAAGCATGCTAGAAAAGGTCACAGGTAAATTCCTAATTAAGCCCCCCTTACGGAAATCCTGGTTATCGGAAATGGCATGAATAACGCTTCCGGCTCCCAGGAACAGTGTTGCTTTATAGAAGGCATGCATTATAAGGTGGAATATTATAAGAGGATAATCCGATTGCCACGAATATTAAGCCTAATTGGCTAATTGTAAAAAAAGCTATTATCTTCTTAATGTCAGATTGAAACAATCCGACTAAAGAACTAAATACAGCAGTCATTGCACCTAACAATAGACAAATTAGCAACACTGTACTACTATACTCTGGACCCCCCCCCTGGACTTCGTAAAAGCTTTTTTTTTATTAATAAATAAAAAAGGGGGGGAATAAATGTCGAGAGGTGAACTTCGAATCATAAGATATATTCCTGCTGTAACAACTAAACCACTATCAGTTGTAAACCCTGTAAAATTAAAAATTATACATAAAAATACTCCTAAACATATGTTAATTAAATTTTCTGTACGTATTCATGGAATATGCTATATCCTTCAATGAATTTAACCCTTCTTTAGTTAAATGTCCTTTGTCTTTCGCCCCCTATTTTTTATTTATTAATAAATAAAAAATAGGGGGCCATGTAAACTCCTTTTCTAAAATCTGAAAAATCTTCAGCTTTTGCCCCGGCCCCCTCTTTTTTTTTTAGGAAAAAAAAAGAGGGGGCTAGGACATTTTTCTCCCAAAAATAAATGGGGAAGCCCCTCTTTTTTTTTTTAATAAAAAAAAGAGGGGCCAGGTATCACTTTGTTAATTAAATCAGAAATATTGGCAACTGATACATGATATCTATCTCTACCTTGACCTGGTTTTACTATAGTTCCACAACCCAGAGATTTTATTATTCTGTTTAAAACTATTAAGTCCCGCTCATGTTGAGTTATTCTTAGCCCCCTCTTTTTTTTTCCTAAAAAAAAAAGAGGGGGCCTTCCCTCCGATTAAAATTAGAGGCTGACAGGTATAACCCAGTTTCATCCTTGAAGATTTAGTATAGTTTAACCCAAAAGTTCCATCAGCTTGGACAAATCCTACTATTCAATTAGGATTTAATTTAGCGGAATTAGGTTCAAAAACTGGTTTTTTAAAAGGTTCAAGTTTTTCTTTAGAATAGATTTCGAAGAGTTTATTAGATAATCCTTTAGGAAATACAGATTTTATAGCCAATATATTTAAAAACCCTTGTATAGTTAAATGTTCTTTTTTCAGGATTATATCCATAGCTTGACATCATAGTTTAAAATGGATATATTTAGTAGTTTCTAATGGATAGTCTTCAAAATGTTTTCTAAGCCCCCTCTTTTTTTTCCTAAAAAAAAAAGAGGGGGCCTTGAAGAGAGGAAATAGATGCCACATTATAATTATACAAGTTACCTGTACTATGAATAAAGCCTACTCCAAAAAATTCTTTAACTTTTTCCAATAATTTTAAATTTAAAGGATTTTTTTCTGCGCTAATACTATATGAAAGACCCACATTAAGCTTTTCATAATTTTTAGTTTTGCTTCGTACACCAATAGAAAAACAACCCTCTCCATCCGTATACCCCGTGATAAAATATGGATGTAATTTTTTATCTTTTGCTATAGTATCTCCTGTTAGAATAAGAGATTCTTTAAACATCTTCCCCCTCGCTTTTAATCAGCCTGAGGGGCCACTCTATTTATGTGGCCCGGTATTTATTTTGGGAGGGGCAAAAATTGAAAAGGATCTTATGGCTAGTCTATTTTGTTTAAAAGCACTTTTACAAGACTGAGATCTTTTTTCTGGCCCCCTATTTTTTATTTATTAATAAATAAAAAATAGGGGGCGAGGATATAAACTTATACCACTTAATATATGTGATTTTGTATTAACATTTGAAAGGTCTGAAGTTTTACCCGAGACGAAAGCATCTTGGGTAAAACTTGTGCTAGATGAATAAGGCGAAGATGTGGCAAAAATAAAGGCGATGAAAATAGTAATGAATAAAAGTACATTTACTAATTCGTGTAAAGAAAAGGCTAAAAGATAAATTATGAAAGCTAATAAGATGTAAAGGGCATAGGATGTAACGATTCCTGAGGATAGAGCATGAAGTTTTTTACTTAAATGAAGTAAAGTTTTTTCAAAGCCCACGGGCCCTATTAGTTCAATTGCACCCTTGTCTAGAATTTTTGTGGTATGACCACCAAAATTTAAGACTAGATTAACTATGAATTTATTGTAAAACATCTCGATTAAACCTCTTTGGTTAAAAAACCCATAGAGATAATAACCTAAGTTAGTAAGTTTAAATTTAACTATTAAATTTGGGTAAAACTCAAATAAAATAAGGGCTAAAATACTGAAAAAAACGGTACAAAAGAAAGGTAACAACTTGAAGAAATGAGGAACGGCAAATTCAGTGTCGATAAGGATTTCATGGGTTGGATGGATCCAGATACTATTATCCGTAAAGAATCCTGTTCCCAGTCCTATATAGAGATCTTTAGTGTAATAACCAAAGAATATGGAGAATAAAGCTAAAACAACTAAGGGAAATATCATAAAAAAGTCTCCTTCAGGCCCCCCTCTTTTTTTTTTAAGAAAAAAAAGAGGGGGGGTTGAAGCATTTTTATAATTAACCTTAGGGCCTAAAGGCCGAGATAAGAAAGCAAAATATAATATTTTTGTACTATATAAAGTGGTAAAGATAGCACCTATTAATGAAAGAGCATATGCTGCTACACCACTAAAAGTGTAAGCCCCAAAGGCAGACTCAAGTATTAAGTCTTTGGAGTAAAACCCTGAAAGAAATGGAAAAGCGGCTAAAGAAAAAGAAGCGATAAGCATACATGAATAGGTCAATGGCAAGAAGCTTCTTAGACTTCCCATTCGACGTAGATCCTGTTGATCTGAAATAGCATGGATAACGCTACCTGCCCCTAGGAATAATAATGCTTTGTAAAATGCATGTGTTGACAGATGGAAAAGTGCGAGATTATAAGAAGATAATCCGATTGACACGAACATTAAGCCAAGCTGGCTCATTGTAGAAAATGCAATTATTTTCTTTATGTCGGATTGAAATAATCCAATCATAGAACTAAATACAGTAGTTATTGCTCCTAGTCATAAGCAAAGTAATAAAACAGTACTACTGTATTCTATAAGAGGCGAGCTACGTATTAATAGGTAAACTCCCGCGGTTATCATCGTGGCGGCATGAATTAAAGCCGACACAGGGGTCGGACCCTCCATCGCCTGAGGTAATCAAACGTGCAAACCAAACTGAGCTGATTTAGCCATGGCACCTATTAGAAGGCAAATACCCACAATAGTTACAATATCTGAATTCATAAATGGCGCGAGTGAAAAAACTGTAGCATAATCTACAGAGCTAAATGAAGATAAAATTATAAAGATTCCTATAGTTAAAAAAGTATCACCCACTCTATTAGTAAAAAATGCAGATAGTGAACTAGTGTTGGCTGCTATTCTAGTAAATCAAAAACTCACTAGAAGATAAGAGCAAACTCCCACCAACTATTGGGCTACAGTTATTTTATGTATAAAAAAAAAATAATTTATTATACATATTAAGTAGCCCCTGTACTTTAATACCTAAAAGGATTTACATAAAGCCCTGATATATTTTACGATATAATATAAATAGTCTGACTATACATTAAGCACCATTCCAGGTACCCACCTTTGTATTTCTAGTCGATCGCGATCAAAATTATAACCGACGATCTAAAAGTTTAATAACTTCTTTGATCGTTTTCAAAGGTATTGCTAGTGATATATTAAAACCTAGCGGCCAGAACTAACTGCCCCCTTGCTTTAATCTATTTATTCTCCTGACTTGCGATGCTAGCCAATCGCTCACCTTAGCCAGGTTTCAGTTTTTCTGAAACTAATTTGATTTCTAAATATAATATCACTAACTATAGCCAGTTATCATTACTAAGTAAATATAATATGCTATATAAATAGCGTAGATTGTATAAATCTTATTAAATTTTATATAACATACTTTCATGCATAAAAGGACAAGATATTTAAGTCTAGTTTTTGGTTTTACAGGAATGTATATAACTCACTGATCTTTTTTCTTTTCTTCTAACCTCCCCCTCGCTTTTAATCAGCCTGAGGGGCCACTCTATTTATGTGGCCCGGTATTTATTTCGGGAGTGGTTAGACCAAAATTTTCTAATAAAACAAATTGAATATATTTTACATCTTCTAGTTTAAATGCCCTAGTATGTAAGATAGTTTGATTATATACTGATTTTCCTCCATAATCCTATCCTATATACGTACCTAACCTAACTATTCTCGTATTATTTTTACTAAGTAATACTTTTTAAACAGTTTAATTTCTCCTTTCTCTTTTTGCACCCTTTCATTGTACTGTAAAGCTTTTAAATCAGTATTTAATCCCTCGGCTGCTTTACGCATTGAAGTATAAGTTGTAGTTATTTCTGTCCTTACATCAGTAACCTCAACCCTTATACCTTTTTTTTCATTAATTTCTAGCATACGCTCTCGGGCTTTAACACGCTGTTCTTCGCTGGCGTTATGCTTAGCTAAATGCTTTTGAAGTTTGACTGTTTGTTCAGGAGTAAGACGTCGAGCTTTAAATTTAGCTATAGTCTCTTCAGTATGAGTATAACCTAAAACATGAGCTAGCCATCTTCAATAAATTATATTCCGGGTTTAAAGTGTTTATATAATATTGCTCTCTCTCAATCACCTCAGACACTTCACAATACTCTAAGATTTGAAGACTAAATCTACTATAACCGTATTTTAAAAGAGCTCGAGAAATAATAGTATGCTTTTTAACCCGAAGTTGATTTTCTAAACTCTGAAATATCAACTAAATCTTTTGGATAGATTTACACTACTTCCTACATAACATTTATTGTTAATTAGATTTACTCAGGCATAAATCCCACACTTATTTCTATTATCTTTATAAATAAATACCTTATCTTTATCTGCATTAGAATAAATCTTAACCGCCGCCTCTAAAGGTTTAGATTTTAAAGCAGGCGTAATACTTTTACTAGAAAGTACCAATGATGTAGAAAAACCTCTTGTACCTCCCACAGCTAAACCCCTAGCTATTAATAACTTACCTCTTTTTATTGCGGTGCGGAGCAGCAGAATATTTGTTTATCTGCATTAATAAACCAGCAGGGCCAAGGCCTAGTTACAAATTTAGCAATATGTACAAAAGAATTAAATTCTAACTAAACATACAAAGCCAAATTCACTATACCTAAAATGAACAGTGCAAATAATAATATAGCATATCATAAATAAACAATACATCCCTTACGACCCCCCCCCTTTTTTTTTTATTAAAAAAAAGGGGGGGGGTCTTGGAAAAAACCCAATATCATAAGGTTTCCATATTGTACACGAAAAGTTACATTTGTTTTAAATGAAAAGCAAAGAAAAAACTAAAGGCAAAAATTAAAGTTAAAGATACTAGCAAATGAAAATCCGCAGTTGAAAAATTGAAGTTGAATTCTCAGATTAAATTAATAAAAAATTTTTTTGTCATTGTCATTGTAATTTATTATAATATTAAATTTTAATTTTATATATTTATTTGTAACGTATCGCAATTATAAGCTTGATAACAATATATGTTTTTTTTATTTCCTTTAATGTGCAGTGCGTGCACTGCGCAACAATAATAAAAACTTGCAGCCGCTAGCAGCATCTTAATGATACTAAAGAGACAGCAGTTGTTTAGTCCTACAGGGGCCCCTTTGGGCGCCTAGTAATAAAGGTAAAATTGACGACCGTATAAATTTACAAATAAATATTTTTATCTTTTACGTAAAATAGGGCGCCACTGCAGAGCAGTGACGCCGGTTCTTTTACTCTATGCTATACACAATTTTATTCCGCTATAAACAATACATAGTAAATCGAACCCCCTCCCCTACATGAACTTTGACAAAATACAAAAAAAAATCTATATCAAATCTACCATTATATACCAAGCAAAAAGGGGTTAATTTACTGTAAGCTAAACCTCCCCTTCGGTCCAGAACCAGGGTTCTGGCCCTGAGTCGTAGGATAGCTGTTAATAACTCACTTAAATTTCTAGGTACACTTTTAACTTTATCTTTATAAAATAAATAGTGATAATAATTTAAACAAGGCATAGACATAGTTAAAAATCTAAGAGATTGAGTAACTTTACCTGTACGTTTATCCTATTTATAAGCTGCTTTATAAAATTATTATTATTTTTTGGATATAAGACAAATTATTATACAAATTATTATACTTTGCTGTAAACAAACCGGTTTCGCTAGGCAAAACTGGTTATTTGTAAAAATAGTGTTTAACGTAACTTTAATAATTTAAAGGTTTTAATTGTGTTATTGAAATAATATATTGTATTACCCACCACCACCCGATTAATACATATTTAATCACTTCACCAATATATTATTCTATCTTACTTTAGACTGGAAATAATAAGTTTGCGGGACTAATCTTTCACTATTACTTTATTTATATATAATAGTTTATTATTAAATAACACCGGATTTTCATCTTCTAATCTTTTCGTAAGTGTTATTCGGTTTATGCCTAAGAAGCTTGCACAGCTAGATATCGAATCAAAAGTATTATAGACTAACCCTTGTTTATCTTTAATTTCTACTTTTATTTTTTTCCTCCCGAAATAAATACCGGGCCACATGGATTTTAAAAGGGGTCCCCCCCCCCTATTTTTTATTTATTAATAAATAAAAAATAGGGGGGCCAGCGAGAGTGGGAAAAATAAAAATGATATGTATATATCATTTTTATTTTTACAGGCCGCGAGGGGAATGATAAATTTACCTTCACCATTTTTATGTATTCAAAAACACAAGTATTATTAGGTTTTAAAGACGTAGAAAGCCGTAGATATAAACAATATTTATAAAAAACAAGGTTGTTCAGTGTGGAATTAACAATTAACTTATTAGGTTAGGTGGAGAGAACAAGAGAAAAAACGTCTCTGCTGTAAGGTAATTGCTTAGTTAACCAATTCTAGCGCCCACCACCTGACGAAGTCCCGAACGAAGAAACGGACGCTAGATTTGAATTGGTTAACTAAAATAATTATAGCGCCTTCAAATATAATGGACGCTAGAGTAAGTGTGATGCGTCGCGCCTAACGCTGCGACGCATCACACGCTGCTACGTAATAAAGGCGACAAAGAAAATAGAAAAACATGCCTAACAACAATTGTTGTTAAGCTACATAAAGCAAAAGGAAAGCCATCCTAAACGCGAAAAGCTAACATAAGCACAAATAATAAACCAAAATAAAAGGCGTAAAGATAAAACTAGGCTACATACAAAAGCAAAAAAAAAAACATAAACTAACTACTACGTTTAATATTAATAACATATCTATTTTTATATGGTTTAGAAGACCCTATTTCTAACTTTAATTTTTCGTGTCGAGAAATAGATTTGATATCTGAATTTATAGCTTTAGCAGCATTACGTATAGATTCATACATGGTAGTGAGTTTAGTTTCAAGATCCGTGATTTCTTCTTCAATACCAGGCTTATGAAGTTTTGTTATTTTCAACGCGGCAGTTTTAATAAGATTTAAAGCTTCAGGAGTAAGTTTTTACCTACCTCCGGGTCAAAATGACTTAGTTTACCTTAACGCTCAAGTCTAGCTATCGCACTCTTACTCATTTTAAACCTTGTTTCCGGTGAAATAACACGATTTCTCATCTTTTCTAAATTTTCAGCTGTATGTTTAAATCCTAAAGAATTTCCAGCTATTTGATTTAAATTATATTCAGGCTTAAGTAAATAAATTCATTTTTGTTCACACTTTATTAAATTATCATGGTCAGTAGGCTCTAAAATTACTAAAGAAAAATTTTTCAAATCATAATTTAAAATAGCTATTAAAATATATAAGCTAGTTCGAGATTCTAAGTATCATGATTGGTAATAATAAATAATTATCTTATAAAGAGAACTTCCACTACCTACATAAAAAAATTTTGTTTTGTTAATTTTATTCACTCACACATATACAATTTTATGATTTATTTTAGATAGGTTTTACCTGAAATCTTTTCTTAATTAGTACAGGGACTCCTTTTTCCTAATTTTTTTTTTAAGTATAACGTATTGTAGGGGGCAGCGCAGCCTAAAGATCTGGCAGCTTCGTTAATAGAAGCGTAAATTGTAGTTTCATTACTTATAGTATCTAAAACTGAAACACTTTTACTTATGGCCTGGCTATATTTCAATAGGCGTTCTAAGTGTTCTGGGCTAGAATTTAAATTTTTAAGATGTTCTTTAGGTTCTTTACTAACATTTAAACGCTTTAAATGCTCTAAACGCTTAGCTTGGTATTCGGGATTTGTATGAAGATTTTTTAAACCCTCCAAACGTCTAATTTTAAATTATGGATCTGCATTCAGACTTTTTATACGTTATATTTGTTCTGGACTGGTATTATGAATTTTTAAAAGTTATACGTTTTCCGGATTAAAAGATAAAGCTTTTAATTTGGCAATTGGCAACACTTATTTCAACCTTAGGCCAACGGCGCATCTCAATCACGGCAGCCTAGCAGCAGGCCCACTTCCGTGATTTA
>JAABUG020148834.1:0-13297 GCA_011319215.2 Scortechinia acanthostroma | reverse complement strand
CCCAGTTCCAAAGTTGCCCCGGTAAGGAAGCCTATAGGTAAGCAACTCGATACCTGCACATGATTGCGCATGTTACAGTCAAGGAACCCGGAACGAATGGACATGATGACGCAGGCAAGGGCTGCTCTTCAGACACTAATGTAAAATTACTGCAGTTAAACCAGCAGGGCGGACTTGATGCGCACAATTGCATTATTTACTTGATGTATTGGATCGCTTTGGCACACCATAAACGGTGCGAATGGTCCAGAAGCAAAACAAACCAGCAAGAGGGCGCTGAGGAGCTTATGTGATGGATACTATAATTTCGTAGATTCGTGATGCAGTCGCTGCCAGGCCGGGCACCGCCATCCCGAGGCCCGCGGAAAAGTGTGGCCATGACTGGCACGTAAATGAATGATCCTCAAGCGGCTTTCCCATTCGCGACATGAATTTTCCTCTAACTTCCATTAGAGACAGGTTTTCCTTCAATATCCAAATGCGCGTTTGATGACCAATGCAGCTTCGCAGGTGCCGGGTACGCTTGGCTGAGGACGAGAACGTGCATATCGAGGAACTGCTGGGGTCATCTTCGAAGAGATTGCGAGCATCCCTGGGGCAGTTGATACGAATAGGGTCACCGAGTGTAGGATATCTATCAGACCAAACACTGTCGCTATTTCAGTAGTTCTTTCCAGTGAAGCTTGCATTTTCCGCCAGCCACGACCAAACTAATGGTTGAAGTTGGTAATATTGGAAGTGAACCATTAAGCTCCCGATCTCCAAGGCACAATCTGGGTCTCTGCCAGCCTGAACAGCTGACTTTAGTGTAACTCCCATGTCCCCTATCTCCTCTGAGAGGGTCTGCAAACCCGCAAAGCACTGAAGAGAGTGAGATGCATAGTAGCAATCGAAGAGAAGCACTTAGGAAGTTCGCCGTTACTTCCTAAGATATGCGGGGCCTAAACATATGCGTGGGATGTGAAGGGTGGCCTACGGATCAGCCAGCTATAAACTTGTATGCCTGGGATATATGGACGCCTAAGCAGTGCCGAGATACAGCCATACTGATCCGAGCGTTCTCCGGATCTAGGCCCGCGTGCCCAGGTCCTGTCAACGCGCGGGGCATGAGCGTCGAACGTCAGTACCTGAGCGATGTCTCCTGACCAATTTGACCTAGCATGGGAGTTTCAGCCTTTACGGCTTGCGTTCGTCAGCTCAAAAAGCAGGCTTGCTCAGCAGGTCAACCAACAAGCTGGTAGGAACCTGTCTTCTCCCAGCGCCCCGGCCAGTCCGCCGAGTCGTCTACTGTCAGTAGGCAATCTGTTTGTCGTCATTAGCGCTACTCCGTGAGAAGCTAATTTATCTACGTACCGCTGAAGACCCTTTAGAAGCGCTGTCTTTTGTTGCTTATAATCACGGCTGGATACGTTATGTAGAGCAACTTAGGTGGCTATCGGATAACTTCACAACATCCAAAGAGAACCGCACAGGAAACAAAACTTAGGAGCGGAAAGACTGAAAAATACCATGCTTAACTAAACGATTCGCAAGCTGCCCACATTATGCCTGTCTATTTACCCTTACTCTTAAGGACCTCCTTACCGGAACGGATTCCGGACTGGTGCTCTCATGTTTCCTCTTTCGGGGGTTATTGTCAGCTTTCAATCCTTTCATGGTGCCATTTTCAATCTGCGCCGCCATCCCTTGAGGAGCAGTTTGCGTGCTTGCTACGAACAATCAGCCACAGGTCTCGGATCTTTAATTATAACGCGTACCATGTACGTATCTCCTCTCTTCCCCTAGAGGGGTTTCTATTTGCACACTCACTTTGACATATCAGTAAACGTTTGCAAGTGAGGAAAGCGCTGTACATACCATCAAATAGAGCCGGAACTTCTCGGTCACGAGTGAGGGGCTCAGAAGAGCCAGATGCAGCCCTTGCAGCGCTCTCCGGTTGAGCCAGAGCACTGGCCATGACAATGCCGTCGTCCCTTTGTGGCTCAGCCTCCACAGTTCCCTCAGGAATGCAAATAGAATTCACAGTCGACATGTGTGGAGACCCTACGGGAGTTGTGCCCTGCCAGTCGCTCTCAGGACTCTCGCAGCGTCTACTCTCCTCGAAACAATAGGCAGAGAGCTCAGAAGACTCAAACGTAGTCGTGGTTGTGCCCTGCATTGGGACGAGAGAACACTCCATGCCAACGACACACTCGCTTTCTGACTGGGGATCTTCCATGTTCGCCTTAGGAGTGCCAACAGGGTCAAGAAGCGAGCTGTGTGGACATCGTACGGCAGCATTGTCCTCTATTTGGCTTTCCAGACTCTCACAAACAGTGGCCTCATCTAAGATACAGATGGGGTTCTCAGGAGAGCCGTCAAAGCTTTCTTGAGAAGTGCATATCTCAGTCTCTTCTTCAGACAAGGAGACATCGCCGAGATCAATAAGGATTGGGTTATCCTTTGAGCCTTGAAGTCCGGCATCTGGAAACAAATGTTAGCGGCAGCGCAGTTCTCTTTGATAACCAAAGGTAATACCTCGATACGGCACGGGCTGTCTCATCTTGGTATAAGACCAAATCGTTGGTAAACGTTAGGAAAGGGTAGTCCGCAGAAACAAGAGAAGAGTCCGGCAGGAAGGGGGCAAGAGCCCTTTAAAGTCTTCTTCGTGCCTGACATGCTCCGAGCGCCTTACCGTCACTGATTCGAGAACGTCCACCTGACACCGATAGTAAGACCCCGAAGAACGGTTGAATGTGAAGCAGATTCAGCGCTAGGCAGGTCGCCATCTGGAACCTCGAGAGTTCTAATTTTGTGCACATACAGGTGGCTGCGACAGAACAACAAGTGCATGCATGACCAACATACGTTCTTGGTTGGCCTTCGATGCTTCTAGAGGTCCTGGCACGTCAGATGGCCCATGTCCAAGGCAGATACCCCGGCTGAATCATACTTCAGCTTCATAGACAACTCAAACGGTTGGTTCTCGATGGCCGCGGAGGTAGGATACCGTTGCTGTTTGTCTTGTTAGAGACGGCCAGGTCCGAGTATCCAAGGGCAAGGCGTCCACTGATTCGACGAATCAGCTGGACAAAGCCAGCTTTCACCACTCATGGTACATTACCGAAGCATGCCTTGCTCTTGCTGGGCCCCTGTGACCCCAATAGTCGGAAGACATTCCAACCATCGTCAGTCAATGTGACGCAAACTGCGGCAGCTGCTAAAGAGAAGAACTGGTTCAGCTTGATAAGCAAGGTCGAATCGTAGCTGTGATGTTGCCGACAATAACCCGTGAGTGCCACCAAGTTGGAAGGTAGCCGCAGTGAATAGTCGGGCTGCCGGATGCATAAAGTTAGAGGCTGTCCCTTTCCTGAGTGTATTTCACCATAAGAGATAGCTGAAAATGAAGCCGCAGAAAAACACTAGGGGTATGTTGCCTCAGTTCTCTAGGTCAGCAATGCTAACCGACGTCCTAGATCCAATACATCAAAAGGAAAAGCCGAATCAAGAAGAAAGCCAGGGCAAAAACCAGCTATCATCAACATGCCACACGATCCTGACGCCCCTATTCAGTCAATTGAACTGTTGAGTGGTTCTCCTAGCGACATTCAGTCTTGCAACACCCAGAATTTCCCTCCCAAGCGTTTCCCAACTCCGCTATTTTGTGAACGGGGCGTATTGTTTGGTCACTGGTATCAAAATCCAGCTGGGAACGGCAGCAAACATCCTGTTTATGCATGTCCTAAGGAAAGGGAGTTTACTGTCAAGCGACATGGAAGGATTGAACCAGTCCGCATCGACGATTTTGATGAGCTGGATATTTTCGAGGAATTTGTTACAGCTCTCTTCCGTGCAAACACGGAGACGGGAGGCAGAAAGCCGTAAATGATAAGCTGTGGGAGTTCGTTATATTGTTATGGACACAGGAGGAGTACTATCCGGCCTACTCCGCTGTCTAACTTTGGGTCTCTGATTGTAAGCCGGTTTTTGTCGTCTCTCTTTGTAGATAGACAAAGGATCCAGGCAGATGATGCGGCCATTTCTTTAAAATCACAAGTGGGTTGGCTGTTTGGGAGGAAAGTCCCACGGAGCATCCTGTGCGAATCCAGGTCGTTCCGGTTCCGCCTCTATTGAGCGGAAGATAGCTCTTGATCTCCCGACTTGCCAATGTCCTTGTCAGTGATCTGACTTGGGATTGGATAATAGGATCCCTAAGTGAATCAGCTATTGAAGACATAGGCATATCGGGGGAGTGATACCAACTGTGATCCAACAAATCCCCAAAATCCCGAAGCATCCGCGGAAAACATATACACGCGACCGGTGTCTCTTATGCGTATACCTAAACAAACATCGGCGCCGCACATCTTGCTATACTCGGAAGCTTTTTTCATTAAGCAGGCTTTGCGACGGTCTCGCTTCTGGCGAATTGACTTCCTGCTTGGCCTCGAGCTCTCTTGCAGTTTTGGATGCGTCGTGCCTATTTTAGTATCCAGCATGGTTCCGCGTGTTCACTCTATTTTAATGAGGGGTCTAAATTTTATAGTGGGGGGGAAATGAGCGGATTCTACTATGCGAAAAGAGATGAAAGCTGCTTTATATCAGCGCCTGGGCCACGGTTTGCTCTTCCGAGGCCACCCTTTCAGAAAAGGTGATAGCCAGTCCTCCACCCCTGAAAAGACTGGCTGATAGATCAGAGTTGGCTGGAATAATACAGGAACATAAAGAGACCACGGTTTGTGCAGGCCATGGTTCTCCTACATGATTCCGTCCCAGTGACTCCCCAGTGGGTTCTATATCTGGGGTCGCTTTGCTCGGTGAGGACCAGCTTACTATACCAGCCGCCCAAACGATTAGGACCATTTTGTCTAAGGTTGATTCGATCACTATTTCTATTTTCTTTTTCTGTTTTGTTTTTCCTTGTTGGTAATAACACATACAACTAAGGGCTCATCCAAACCACCTCGCCTGCCAAGCAGATATTTCTCGTAGCAATATTTTCCTACCAAAGCAAGCGATGTCAAGATTTGTACGATCCTCTTTCTGGACGTTTCAGGTGGTAGTAGGCTGAAAGATAGTAAACGATCCTTGGTCGAAAATGAATGACGTGGAAGACTGTTGAGGGCTGCCTATCTCCAGCTAGTTTGCGAAAGGAGCCATTGATAACCGAGGCATGATTCGCTTCATACTACTACTATGAGTGATGTAGGTTCCAAGTACGTAGTACTCACTGGGGCAATGTACGCCATTCAATTGTGATTGCTTCCAGATGATGTGGTTGAACTGAGAGGCTTCATACGAGAGTATTCCTTGACGCCGGCGCCATCAAGGTTTGCAGCCAGTAGAAATCGTGCGACCAGTGTATCAACGAGAATGAGTTATCCGAGCCTATATACAAAGGGAGGGCAAAAACGTAGGACTCCCTTGTCGGCGTACGTGATGATTGTCTGGGGCATCATTGGCTAGACGTATGAGTCATATGTGAAGCAAATCAAGCACTAGCCGAATTAGGCTAATGGAATGGGAACTTTGCGAAGCCGTGAAACAAAAGGGAGAATGGCCTATCCTCCATAGGAACTTTCATTCTCTGTCAGGAAGTGTAAGGTATCACAAAATGCAGGCAGGTAAATATTTCAGATTTTTGTATCTACATAACCTCTAGTATGGCCTCAAAATCATAATTTTGACGAGAAATCTACGGTTACGGTGCGGATACAAGAAATGGGCCGATTTGGGAAGAGCGTTTTTTGGCCTTGTTGAGGAGATCCCGCGGAAACAATCAAACTCTCCGCGATGGACCACGCAATCCTAGTGGATCCCGATTTGACTGTCTGCATCCATGGACGTTGTCCTCAAGTAGTACTCCGCATGCGAGGGCTCGTTACCCCGTGGGAATCCCTGTCATATAGCGGGGACAATGTAGATCTTTATTTATTTGAAGAATGAGACACCCATTGTATACCCGTATCACTAGTCAGCGCATACTGAAATTGCATCATGTGGCTCTATGTAGACTGGCGATCACTGAAGGAAATGTAGTCTTAGAAAAGTTATATAAACGTGCGTTGTTCAGGGAGAACAATGTACCAACTCCTCCAATTCTACCATTCTCAGATTAGCAACACTCAATTCGCGGGCAATCATGATTCTTTCCGTTGTGTGTCTTCTTGCCACCCATGCTCTAGCCGTGGACTATCGCCCGGTCTTCCACTTCGTCCCAGAGCAAAACTGGATGAACGAGCCAAATGGCCTCATCAAGATCGATTCAACCTGGCATCTATTCTATCAGCACAACCCCACGGCTAATGTCTGGGGCAACCTGAGCTGGGGCCACGCAACCAGCAGCGACCTCGTCCACTGGACCCACCAACCCCTCGCAATAACCAGCGAGGACGAGATCCAAGCATTCACCGGCACCTGCTATTACGACTCCAAGAATACATCGGGTCTAGGCACCGCCGCGAGTCCACCGTACCTAGCATGGTACACAGGGTATTTCCCTTCCAGCGGAGTCCAGGACCAGCGCCTTGCCTATAGCGTCGATGACGGGGCAACCTGGACGAAATTCCAGGGCAATCCTATTATATCTCCGGCTCAGGAAGCGCCGCATGATAGCACTGCTGGATTGGAGACGCGCGATCCCAAGGTGTTCTGGCACGATGCCTCGAGAAAGTGGGTTATGATCCTTTCGCATGGCGGGCAAAACAAACATACTTTCTGGACGTCCACCGACGCGAAACAATGGGCGTGGGTGAGCGATCTTACATTGGCAGAAGTACCGAACCTACCGCCCGCAGTCGAGGGGTGGGAAGTCCCTGACATGTTCGAGATGCCTATTGAAGGCACGGACAAAACTGCCTGGGTGTTGATTTTCACCCCGGCGCAGGGGTCTCCCGCTGGTGGGAATGGTGTCCTTGCCCTGACGGGGTCGTTCGATGGGATGACGTTCCAGCCAGATTCTGTGGACGTTTCCAAGCTATGGCTTGACTATGGGCGGGACTTTGACGGCGCGATGAGCTGGGTGAATGTACCAGGCACAGATGGGCGACGGATCCTGGCGGCGATTTCAAACAGCTATGGTGCCAGTCCTCCGACCACTACTTGGAAGGGGATGCTCTCGTTTCCGCGCACTCTATCACTTCATCAGTCCGGGTCTACACGGTACTTCCGTCAACAGCCCGTCATCGAGCTAGATACCGTGAGCTCTTCGCTAGCAACAATCGCGAACCAGACCGTTGCCCCAGGCCAGGTCCTCCTCTCGTCGATCCATGGAGCAGCATTGGATATCCAGATTGCGTTTTCGACGAACGCAGATACCGTGCTGTCATTAGCTGTTCGAAAGGCTGGGTCTCAGCAGACGGCTATTCGATACAACCGGTCCACCGCGACACTCTCCGTTGACCGAACGGCGAGTGGAACGACTTCGTATGACCCCGCAGCAGGCGGCGTTCACAACGCTACCTTACTTCCAGATTCCTCCGGGGTCATCCGAATCCGAGTCCTGGTTGACACCTGCTCGGTGGAAGTCTTTGGTGGGCAAGGAGAGGTTGTCATTTCTGACCTTATCTTTCCTGATGAGGCTGCAGACGGGCTGGCCTTGCAGGTGACCGGCGGAACAGTCGTGTTACATACTTTGGTGGTAAAAAAAATATCTCTTGACTAGTTAGGGACCCGTTTACCCTGGAAGATTGTGGTCGCCAGAATTCCAAGGTTTTTGTTTGTGGTTTGTCCATCTTGTGAAGTTTGAACTCTCGGGATCCTTCCCCGGATCCATGTTTTCCCGCTCCGGCTCTCTGCCGTTTGTTTAGCTGCACGAGTTCTAGTCCAGAGCAACCTTCGAAATCCTACCATCGTCCAGAAATTCTCGGCCTGTTGACGGGCCGACAGCAAACTCTTGGTTTTTAGTTATTGTCCCATCCCCCTTCACGAGGTCACATCCGTCAGTATGGTCAGTATTCAATATACTATTCACAAGAGCGCAATTGAAAAGATCGGGGACCATTTGAATAATGTCGACGACGAGCCCAACAATTTCTGGGATCAAAAGTGGATTTGGAGTGTTTCGAAAGACTCTGGCAGCCATCATGAATACGAACAGGGGAAATGCCAAGCCAAATAATGGATAACGACCGAGAAGCTCTCGAGATTATGCTGATAATCAGTTGACACTGTAGGACGCAACGCTGGACTCCTAACCAAAGATCACGTGATTTTCTGCCACTGGCCTCAGCTCGGTCTGCATTGCATCATTTATCTAGTGGGCTTATTGTCTCGGTCTTTGTGTCACCCATGGCTTCGTGGCCAACAATCTTGAACTGGCTACAGCTCAAATTTCACAGTAGCCGCTGAAATGTTGTCCTTCACTCGGTCACTATTTCCTAACTCTTCAAGCGATTAATTAGAAGCATTTAGAATCTACAAGCCCGAGATGACCTATTGCGGTAACCGGACGAGGCAATGCATGCTAACGTCACGCAGCGGCTTCCAGAAGAACACCAAGCACTAAGATTAACTTCGCTTGCGCGATCTGTTTTCGCTGGCATCATGATGATGACTCAGCCTCGTGGTGGTGTCCTCCGTCAAGCAATGGATATTGAAACGGGCACTTCGTCCTCGCACCTATCAATCGCAGACACCTGAGAGAGAAACACACGGGTTATTCTTGCAGTCTTAGAATAAATCTTATACATACATACATACATAGACTTGACCACTCAAATTCTACAGACGACCCAGTCACTCTCGGGCAGTTGACAATAGTGGTTAAACCTTATAGAGCTGTGTCTCCGCAGGCTGCATCATGCGGGTCAAAGCCCTTAGGCTCGGTCCTCTGCTAAGCCACAGGCACCTCGTAGTCTCCTGAGTTACCGAAGTCCCTGTCAGTAACTTGACTTGGGGGCGGATAATAGCAGTTCTAATTGAATTAGCCTGTGGATGGATATGCACATGGTGGGAGTATACCAGTTTAGATCCAATAAATGCCCAGAATCCCGAAGCATCAGCGGAAAAGATATACACTCGACCAGTGTCTCTTATGCGTATGCCCAAACAGACATCCGCGCCGCACATCTTGCTATATTCGAAAGACTTTTTCATCAGACTGGATTTGCGACGGTCTCGCTTCTGGCGAATTGATTTTCTCCTACTTGGACTCGGCTTCTCTGACAGTTTCGGACGACTCGTGCCCATCTTAGAATCAAGCATGGTTCCAATGCCTTCCCTCTATATTCGAATTAATAACGAGGGGCTAATGATTTATACTGGAGCGAAATGCACAAATTCTGCATTTGCGCAAAAGACAAAAGCCGCATTATATTAGCGCGAAAGACCACGATTTTCCCTTCAATGGCAACATATTTTCGGACGAGGATGATCAACAGTCCTCTGATAGGTCAGGCCCCGATAGCCCACAGAAAGTGGATGGCCCAAAAATACAGAAAGTTCACTTCTGACTCTTAAATCCGCGATAACACCGAATGGGGATAATATTATTGTATTCATAATATTATTTGCTGGAAATATCAACATCGTCCAATATTACTTGCGCGATAATATTATGAGTGGGATAAAATCAACTTCTCCTAATATTAACCGTGCGATAATATTATGGTTGTGATTATATTAACATTTTCTAAAATCACCAACGGGATAATATTCTCACTGCGTGTTTTTAAATCCTTCTAATATCATCACATTCATCATATTAGCGCTCAGAAACACTAACTTGCTAAATATCTTCTGATCTTCCCTGCGCCTCTTTGTTTCAAGGTTCTTCAGAATAATATTCATCTTGTCAATTGACCAAGCGGTTGATCTTTTTAGTATTATCGCCTCAAGAATATTAGCGTTCAGGTAATATTAGATCATTTGATCATTCTCTGGTCTTCGGAGCTCCTTCGGTCTCTAAGCGCCTGAGCATTCTCAGTCCTTGAGCACTGTTTGTCCCTGAGCACCATTGGCTCCTGAGCACTATTGGCTCCTGAGCACTATTGGTCGTCCCTGAGCACTCTCGGTCCTTGAGCACTGTTGTTGTTGATTGATTGATTGATTGATTTATTCATAGAGTCTCCCAGCCGCCCAATTATCGGCAGCTATGCAGCGTTTGAATATAAGTACAGGTGTCCCCGCCCTCACTTTCAGAATCCAAGCCGTTCCTTGTCCGGATGACTTCACCGTCCGCTCCAGTAAGTTACATCCCCACTCGTAGTCTTGTTGACCGTTCTGTTTCTATGTACCTGTCGGGCTTTTCCTGGTCCTCCTCTACTTCTATATACCAAACGAGCACTTTTTGTTGTCCTTGAGCACTATTGGTCGCCAAGGGAGTGCAGAGGCCAAAGCGTGTAGACCCTAAATTGTTCGGACGCTGAAGTGTCCAGACGTTAAAAGTGTCCAGACACAAAGAGAGTCCGGACACCAAAGCGTCTAGACACCAATGGTGTTTAGACGCCGAAGTGTTCAGACATTAAGTGGCCAGACTCTTCCTCCAGGAAGAGCTTGAGTATATGAGTTGCATAAATCATCTCCGATGGTACAGAAAGAAGGAAGTCAGGTTATCTTATATCTGCATATCTGCATATGCTGCCTACGGTAGTCAATCCTCTAAGCCTGGTTAATTATCCTTTACATGGATGGGTCTTCTATGAGTAGACATCTCTGCCCTATATTGATAAGGTCCTTGTGGAAAATACACTCGCGTTTCCGATTACCATACTATTTCTCGGAGCTTGGACACAACAATCTTGAATGGTCTCAGTGACTACAACGACGACATAAGCCTGCAAAGCGGGAGCCCAAGTCAAGTCTGCCAGTTAGCATTAACTGACCGAAAGGGGCTTACAGTGAACAGGATTCAGCTTCACAATTCCTTTCTTGGCAAGTTTGTTTTCGTATCACGAATCCTCCCATCCCCCCATCCCTTCCCCTCGACTGCCTTGCACCGATGCTAGTATTGCGACTTGTAACGTAATTAGGTGTGATACCTGACCAACACGCTGCGAACGGCTTCCAAGAGGGTTCGTTCTTTCTGGACGGTAGCTATGATATCATGGAGTTGGTCTTCGCTTGCAGACTGAATCTCCGCTAGCAGTCCGAGAAGTGCACGCTTGTAGTGCTCCGCTTCTTGAACGACAAAGGCCGCCTCAAGTTCTCCGCCTTCCCAGCCGTCCCAGTCGGGTTTGCCCCATTCATCGTCGTGCTGGCCAGATGTCTGAGATAGCACAGCTTGGTGGTATTCGTTCATCGAGCGCGCCGAGACCTCCGAAGCGTGTGAAACTGCCTTGGGGTCCTTGGTGTCCGTCATGCTCCTAGACATCAAGAAAAAAAAGCAGTCGCTTCCCGAATACATAGAATGACGGCCAGGCAGAATGCGCCGAAGAGAAATATGGATTTCGAAGAAACAGATGAGTATATTAGTGCCTTGATGAGACAGGTTTCGACTTCAGCAAGAGATCGGAAAGTGGGCGGAGTAGTTGCGTCACTTATCATAAATTAGAGTAGCTTCCACGTGACGTAGGAGCCGAAGACGAAAATCGCTCGGCTCTTGGAGGTTACCGTCCATACAACTGACAGTGGTCCAGGTTTGACAGCAGTATCTTCCAACCTTGGCAGAGTTACCAGCCTTATTCTATCATTCCAGACACTACAGACAATTCTCTTCTTGCTACGAATCATGCATTCATTGCTGATCTGGTGGTCTCCCAATTGAAAGTACCGCGTTATTGCTGGGAACTGACAGAGATTCCTTTTGTCTGAGCGGTCACGTGGACGATATGTTTCATTCTGATTGGCCATTCCACTCAGAGCTCGAACTCGACCATGCCATAACGGCGCGCAACCACAACGTGCGCGACTGATTAAAATACTTCCTTACATCTATTATTTTGGCTTTTATCAATACCACCCTGAGAAGCTGAATTCAGAGTTAAAACAGTTGTAGTACCACGATGTGCATCCTGCGCCGGCCATTAAATCATCCACGTTAAAAAGGTAATATCCGCGGAGCTTGTAGATGAACTGCGTGCACAGAGTCCCAAGCGACCAAATGTAAGTGTACCTCCGGCAGATAAGAACTAGTGCCCGTGTTCAGGGCAATTTTCCACCACATCTTGGCGGTTCTATCCTATCGCGCCCGTAACAGCTTCTTCGTTACAAAATTCTCGTCTTGCTTTGACGCCAAGTTGGATGGCAAATTTGATTCAGTTCAGGGGTGGGATATGTGGCCCATCGCTGTCTTGACCTGATTTAGATGTGTATTACCAAATAGGCAAACAGCAGGATCACCAAGGTCTATGTTAGCAAATAAGGCCACGGGTACTTTTACAGTGAGATCTATCACAACCATGTAAGGGGTTCGTGCACGTTATCACAGTAGTACTCCAGTTTAAAGCCTTGCCATCCTCACAACTAAGCAATTTTCAACAGAGCATCGAATCTCTCAGTGTGCTTCAAGTGATAATGTCTTCTTCTAAAATATCCATTGGCTCCCTCTTGAATCCTTCTAGGGGTCATTGCAAGCATTCCTCTCGTGACTGCCGTTGCTACCACGCCTCAGGAACTTGGGGTTTCCATTCGAACAAATCATTGGGCTCCGACGCTCCTCCGAACAACCCATTAGAATACGCTGACGGTCTTCGCGTAGCTGGGAAATGTCTTCTCTTGCCCATAGTCAGGACTGACAGGACCAAAGTCAGAACTCACAGGACCAATGGATTATGCGGGAAGGAGCCTTACCGTTGTCCAGTTAATTCGTGTCGCCAGAAGTTCCCCAAGTCTCATCGACTCTCTAGCCATTTTCGAAAAGAGCATCTTTCCTCGTCCATGGAGGCCAAGCGGAAAAGTTATGCTTGTCCAGTCACTACATGCAGTCGACGATTCTGAAGAGCAGGGAAGTCTCCGAAAGATCCAAACTTTGGGGTCTCATCGTATGATATTCGGTAGTCATGATCGTGCACTAGAAATTCTCCCAGGTGATCTTTGTGAGGAAGCAAAGCTTCATACACACGATTGCAAAACCGCTGCAAATGTTTATACTCCTGGATGCTTTCAGGTGCCCTCATATGAAACACGCTAAGCCGCTTTTATGTAAGTCTCCGGCAGCGCTTGTTACGTGTTTCCGTAATTTTTTGTACGGGTCTGCCCATGGCGCAAAATGGTTTACGTAACCTGTATTCCGACATACAACGGTATCTCCATGAACCTACCAAGGATCCTCCCGGAAGATCACGTCGATCATCCTCGTAGGCCAGAAAAGATGGCATAATGGACTAAGAATACATAGTGAGGTTACTGATGCGATGGTATTTTATTCTACCTTTATAAT
>JAABUG020148723.1:0-13392 GCA_011319215.2 Scortechinia acanthostroma | reverse complement strand
CGTCTCGCCATTGACAGCACCTCCAGTGTCTATGTGAGCAACGTGCTCTGGGCGAGTCTGGGCGATGAGGTCTGTCTTTAACCCTAGGTATACATTTTCAATAAGACCTGACCAAGGCGATAGATTGAAGAACTGCGGGATCTGCTTCACGAATCGCCCTCGAATGACGACGACGAGGAGGGGGATTGGCAGGAAGAAACAGATGAAAAGGAGGAGCCACTCGGCACCACTGGGTTAAATGCCGCCATCATGGGCTTCAGGTCGCTCGCGCACTCACTGCGAGCCTACCATCCGTCGCTCTCTCAGCTGGTCGCTCTGTTCGAGATTTTCCAGACCAATGTCGCCCCCATTGTGAAGATCTTCCACATGCCGGCCCTAACACAGCTCTTCTGGAACGGAGTCGCCTCGCTAGACGGCCTCGATTGCAACACAGAGGCCCTCCTGTTTGCCATCTATTATGCCGCCATCATCAGTACCGATCGGAATCAGTGCCCTCTTGGCCTATCTCGACCCCAGGCCCTTCATACCTATCGCTTTGCCGTCGAGCAGGCCCTCGCCCGCGCCGATCTGCTGAATACCCAGAACATGATCTTGTTACAGGCTGCAGCCTTGTTTCTCAGCGCCCTACGCAACGAAGATGACTCCCGAACGGTCTGGTCGCTGACGGCCTTGATTGTGCATATCGCACAGGCCATGGGCCTCCATCGCGACGGCGAGGCCTTTGGCTTGCGGCCCCTCGAGACCGAACTGCGACGGCGACTGTGGTGGTTCATCGTCGGCCTTGACCAGCGCTCGTCCGAGTATCACGGTTACGAGCCGATTGTCTCCGAGTCGTCCTTTGATACCCGGCTGCCGTTGAATATCAATGACTCGGATCTGACCGCGGACATGGTTCAGCCGCCGACCGAGCGCGACGGCCCCACCGAGATGACGCTGAGCCTGATCGCGTGGGAAGCCATCTCCATCGTGCGCAAAGTCAGCTTCATTCCCCCGCACCGCCGTCAGGCAAGGACCACCACCAGCAGTCCATCCGTCCCCGAGCTGCCATTACCCGAACGGGAGGCCTTGGCCCAGCAGCTCCAGGCCCGCCTGGAGAACCGGTACCTGCAGTACTGCAATCCCGCCGACCCCTTCCTCTTCGTCTCGGCTACCGTGGCGAAGCTGATCATCGCCCGCGTATGGCTGATGGCCCACTATCCCCGCAAGCAGTTGGATAGCAGTAAGAAAATAGCAACACCTGCCCCGCCGCAGGCGAGTCTACAGGATAAGATATTTCTCCTCTCCATCGAGATACTGGAGCTCTCCTGCTCCCTCCTGTGCAATCCCAGCATCGCCCACTGGGCCTGGCGCTCCGATACCTACCTGCAGTGGCACGCGGTTGCCCTCGTTCTGTCGGAGATCTGTACTCGCCCCCCGTGCCGGGATTGCGACAGGGCATGGGCGGCAGTGGAGATCCTCTACGACCGCTGGCGCATGAAAGAGCATGCGCGCAAGGGGACGCTGTGGAAGCCGATCGGGCGGTTGATGGCCAAGGCACGTTATGTCCGTGAGATGCAGTCGGTGGACAGAGGCTGCTCGGTCGGGGGTTCGTCGTCGGTCATGGAAGCGAGCCCTAACGGGCCCCTCGTTCTCCCTCACAATAATGTCACGACGGCGTTGGATCCCCTGGCTGATATCTTCTCTCTGGCACCCTTCATGGAGGTGAGCCCCAGTTTGGATGATCTCTTTCCTGTGGAAGATGACTTTGTTCAGGTAGGTGTGCGGCCTGGCTCCTAGTCTTTTAAAACTTGACTTGGTTGTATTCGTTTCTACGTCAATTACCTCCTAGGTAGATGATTTCAGATATCAATTTGCTGTCAATTGTACGTTAGTCTATAATCTTATGAGTAATGTACCAGGACTTAGGTATACACTAGGTCACTTCATGTAGCATCAGTTAGGTACCACTGAAATAATAAGCAGATGAACTTCATATTAACACAGGTTATTCATGATACTGAAATGCACTGGTAAGCTAAGAAATACTAGAATAATTAGTGATTGCTAGTAATGTAGTATCCTGCATTACTACTCTGTATATATTCTAGAGCAGGCGACTTCCTTGGATGGGCGATTTGCTTGCAAAAGATGTTATATACCCCAACTAAACCCACCACCGCGAGATTTTGATAGAAGTGTTGCATGCTCCTTGGGCCTCCAATGTCCCTTTCCTCATTTCTAATATCTGTGGCAAACAGTCGCATTTTTGCTGAGACATAGGCAGTTGAAGACACATTGTTGTGTGTGGGGCGATACCACCTCACATATGCAGGTGTCATCTAGACCACCATACATCGGTACATGCTGCTATTACTAAATTTACGAGTTCGTATGGCTACATTGGTGGCTGAGATAGTCTCTAGGTAGGTTTCTAGATGGCTCTATCGATTTGTATGTCTACATATTTGTAATCCACCTCGGTCAGAATGCCTGCAGTGATGATATTCTTGTCTAAGAACAGTAGGAACTGCATGAGATCAGCAGTCCTAGTGCAGATAATATCGTCATTATCTCGTATTAATAAATTCATTGTGATATTGGCCCAGGGGGAGCACTTAGTGCTCTGAATTATGATAGAGTCATATCTTTCTACATGATCTGTGCGGATGATATAGGAGTATGGAGACTTATTATACAAAGACATACAGCATCCGAGGAGTCTTTGAGTAACACAGGCAAAGTATAGTACCTATTGCGGTCTGGATCGAAGTAGGATCGGAACCCTTGACAAGTCTTCCTTGGCGGTGGGTAGTGGAGATGGGCCTGGGCCTCCGAGGGAATATTTGTATGATAAACGCATGTACCGATAGGCGTCGGTATGGTGCTTCTGCCTGGCACGGCGATTCGGCAAGCGCTGACACATGGATACGAGACTACAACTTCTTCAGAGTAATGAAGCACCCTTGGCTTCTGGGCGGGAGAAGCTTCCCAGCGGTATCTATTTGTCCATTTAGCTGATTGGCCCTCACCTCGGAAGCAAGACAGCAGTGCGCATACATCCAGTCATGTCATATCAAATGCGTCTACTGCCCAATCACGACAAGATATTCCTGCTGACCTTTCTGACTTATGTCCCGGTTCTCAAAGCGCTTCTACGTAGGTTTAGAGGTCAAACAAGCAGATAAGAGAAGCACTGGGTCTGTTGATTTGCTGTGATTCCATTCCATTCTCATTATAGCCAACCGCATCTTGTTGGATTGCCGTCTATGAGAATACGAGCAAAAGCAGGCGCATCTTGCTTGGCTTCGATCAGGATACGAGCAATTAGATTGCTGTAATTGACCCTTGATGATAGTGTTGAGTGATGGCTCGCTGACGGAATATTATATTTCATTGCGTAGTCTTCGATGTAAGACAGCCCATCACGTACGCCCTCACTTCCATGTGGCCCCTCTATAAGCAAGGGCAAATGCAGTCAGCAAGACTTAAGGGTTCTCCGTGGACAATTTGAAAACGAGCTGTCTTTGTCTGTTCTGAGCATCCATTCCCAAATCTCCCACATTTTGAACAATGAGTGCAGACACTACGAACAATACTAATTCCCAACCTGCTGCTAAGGCCACCAAGCTGAAGGCCAGTTGTGACTTCTGCGCCCTCTCCAAAATCAAATGTGATCGAGGACAGCCGCAATGCCAGCGATGTACTAAAAACGGGATCATGTGTCACTACAGTGAAACCCGTCGCATTGGAAAGGCTCGTCAGATCTATGCGGCCTCGCATACCCGCCCCGGAAGTCCTACCATGCAAGGAACGTGGCAACCACAGCAACCGAGTACCCCGCAGGTACAGCAGAAATCAAAGAAGTACGCGACTGGTGGGACACGTAGGATCTCAAACAGCAATAACCAGATTCCCGGGGACGAACGGTGCGGATCGTCCGACTATGCGATGCCGTTGAACCTATTCGATGACCTTCTCTCCCGGAAACCCGACTCGATCGCCGCTTCGCTGGGTTACACGAGACCCGCCAGGACGCAGCCTTATTGCAGTGGACCCGAGAACATGGTGAACCCCTTTATGAGCCCCGAATCGCCCGGCGGCTTTCTAGCAAACCTCGGCGACACAGCGGATCTCGAAAGACGTGATATGAACAACATACAGGATTTGGATTTCGACGGCGAGCAGCTATGGGATGCCGGTGTGTCGGGACCATCTTCAACAGCCGGACACACGGCGGACTGCATCAATCGTGTTTCCGCCGTGCTTCAGACCCTGCACGTCACCAGAGCGTGTGTGCGCTCCGAAAGTCCCCCCGCGACGAAGCCCATGTTAACCTTGGACGTTTCCCTGCAAAATAACCGCATGGCCACGGACACGGTTCGAGAGATCCTAGACTGCCCCTGCTCGCACGGCATGAGCGTTGCCCTACTACTGGTCCTCATTACGCACCAGGTGATGGAGTCGTATCGAACCGTCCTGACCCAGCACCAGTCAGGTCCTCCCACCCCTCGCGATCGATCAGCAACCGGGAGAGACTATCTACTCCCTGTCCGTGATACTCCCTTGGCGATTGGGGGATATTTACTCGACGACAACATGCGCACTAAAGTGGTTGTTCAGGTCATTCGGTCCGAACTAGAAAAAATAGGCTCATTACTGGACGCATTTGCCCGATGCGCTGAAATGATGAGAGACCAGCCGGAAGAGGCGGTACTCGGGACTTATGTCGACGCTCTCCGAGCAGGTCTAAACGAACTTTCGCATTCGCTCGATGATCAGAGGATCGATGTCTAGCTAATGGTGAGAGTACCGGTTTTGCAGAGACATGACTTTATGATAGCTTTTCTTTCTCTGTGTGTTTTTTGACTCCATGAGACGTATATACAGGAAACATGTATGTGGCTAGAATAGATCTGAATTCTATAGCCTGTTCTGTGAGAATCTTCTCTGAGTGGTTAGAATTCTATGGGTCGGCCAATCCAACTGTCTCAGCTCAGCGTACGTCTCTTTCCCTTGACTTTTATTGAAATTGCTGGAAGAACGGCCATATGTTTCAGTTGTCCTTCTGAACAGTCACATCCAGTTGTTGTCTTATCAAGGTCTGCCCTGACCTTGAACTAGGCTATTCAGGCGAAACGCAAGCATGACACTAGGGAAGCCACCAGGAATCCTTCCGCATAGTCCTGCTGACGAATTTACGAGGTGGCGAGGGGACGTGCATATATTGGCGTATGGCCCTCCGCACAGGCCCTCCGCATAACTCTATCCGACCCGGTTGGAATGTTCCGGCCTTATGCGAGCCGTTTGCGAGATGTGTGCCTTGATTTCGGGTCCGTAGTGCTATCCGAGACCGATCTTAGCGGAGGCTATGTCGTGGTGGGGGTACTCGTCATTTGCCAATTTACTTTACACTGCAAGGCCAGAAGTTGGAATCCACTGCAGTAGTATTTATTCGCACATACTTGCTTCGGGACCTTCCCCGTGCTTACAAGAACCGGAACACGTACCATACAAGAGTTCGATGACCTTACCCAGTCTTGTGAAAGTTGCGCGTGGTTCGAAGTAAAAAAGGAATACGTTCGGCCGCAGAATATCCTTTGTATACTTATGCTATCAGACCTAGTTTATTCTAGTTTACTCTAAGTACAATCTAACTCAAGCAGACATTGCCCGTCGCATGATTCCCACCAGCCCAGAGGCTGCAGGTTCCCGAACCATCGAGAAATGGTTCGCACCAGCCAAAGTCTCAATACGTATGTTTCTGCGCCCCAGCAGCGTGTCCCACCCATTCGGACCCAGATCTGCGCGGTCTTCCAAAAGCCATGCCATTTCCTTTGGATCGTCAGGCTGCGTCTCAAACCGAAGACCCCTGGTAGACTTCCGTACGCCATCCCGGGCCCAGATGAGTGTCGTCTTCGGAGCTGCCCTGGCAGGCTGGAACGGGATCGGCTTGTACAGATCCAAAGCATCGATGAAAGCGAGGAAATGCTGGATCAGCCATGCAGGCGGTTTCTGTCCGCCATGGCTGCCGAAAACACCGGCCTCCTCCAGGACGCGATAGAAGCGCGGGGGCAGCTTGCCGAGGCCGATGGGATTGGGCGAGTCCAGCAGAATCAGTCGCTCGACTGTTTCGCCCTGTTGCACGAGGTACTGCGCCGCGTCGTAGGCTGCTATGCCGCCGGCGGACCATCCCGCCAGGTTGTACGGTCCCAGGGGCTGGCGGCGGCGGATCTCAGCCACGTAGAGCGGGGTGAGATCTTGCAGGGCGCATTTCAGATCCTGCGGGTTCCTCATGTAAGGGCAGTTCATGCCGTATACGCATACGTTCGGGGAGATGGTCGGAAGCATGGCGTAGGAGGTGGAAGAGCCGGACCCGTCGGGGAAGAGGAAAAGAGTCTGTGAGCAGGACGGGGCACCTTGCAGAAGGATTGATGTCGCCTGGGGATGGCTTGTAACCGATGACTTGGGTGCCTGTTCAATTGCACCAAAGATTGCTCGCAGTGAGGATGTGATTGCCGAGGGGCTGGTGCATTCCATGAACAGATCCGCTGGCAGGTCAACGCCCAATTCTTCGCGTACTCGGCCCAGCACGGTGAGAGACAAAAGTGAATCTAGTCCAACCTCGGCCAGATCATCGACCTTGGCCAACTCCTTCGTGCTGATACCGATCTCCTGGGCCAGAATGGCCATGATCATTGCGCTAAGGGCCTCGGGACTGCCAATCCCGGGAGCTTTGGTCTGATCCTCGTCATCGACAGTCATCGGAGTAGTGACAGCGGTGGCATTTTCGCTCGATGCGGCAACACTGGCGTCATGGCTGCTAGTGCCAGACGACGGGTAACCTAGGTATTCGCGCAGAGATCGCACAGAAGAACAATCTTCAAATAGCGACGCCGGTACGTCGAGGTTCAAAGTCTCGCGGAACATGCCAAGAATAGTCAGCGACATCAGAGAGTCAACTCCCATGTCGGCAAACTCCACGTCGTCTGTGAGTTGGTCGACTTGAACTCCGATCTCACTCGCAATAACCGTAAGTGCTTGCTGCCACACTGTCGAAACCTGTGGTGTCTGCCCTGCTCTTCTGTTTCGAGGTACAGACTTGGGAGTTGCAACTGGGCGAACACTGATATTCTTAGGCTTGGGCGCTGGCAATAGCATCTCAAGGACGCGACGAGCAACTTTCTGGAACGTGACGGACCCATAATGAGCGACAATCTGGTTGTCTCGGAGAACGTACACATCGCCCGAATACAGGCTGCCATTGTCGCCGACAGGCTGCATCCGAACATGCGTCTGATAGACATGATCAGTCGAGAACCGCTCAGAGCAGCGCATGAAGGTCCAGCCATGATTGACGAAGACATGCTCCGATAAATCAAGAGAATCGTTGGAGTTCATGATAAACCCGGTGAGATGGCCAAAGCTGTCGCACCAGAAAGGATTCAACGCATACTGCCCTTTGCTCGGTTGCAAGCAGACTTTGGCTGTTGCTTCGAGTCCAGAGCTGTCAAAGACAACCTCCTCCATGCCATGATAAGACGGCCCGTACTGCACGACGGACGAGAAGAGCTTGTATGCGAGGCCTCGGTGGACTTTGTGCGCTTGTCCGGTGGTGACACCCTGTTTCAGTTGATCGACGCTGCGTTGGATCAGGTAAAGATGACGGCGCCAGCTGTCTTGCCAGACTTCCGGTTGCTGTAGGTCGATGGTGCACTGCGCATGGATCACAGTGCGCTTGCCAGAGTCGTCAACGCTATATACCTCCATCACTCCGTGGCGCGAACTCCAATCGAAGTCGAGCGAGGCTTGGAATAGCTGCGGGCCCGTTTCTTTGACGACGAGAGCTTTCTCAACAATCATGTTGCCAACGTCTGGGAGGAGACCCTCTCCATTCTTGTCTTTTTCAGCGACGTAGCAACCAAGGGTGTAGGCAATATCAGCATACAGTGACTAGAAAGGCGAGGAGGCGTTAGTTTGGGCAGGCGGGAAAATGTGTAAATAACTTACAGAGGGGCAGAGGATCAGTCCATTGACTCTATGGTCCAGCGCGACAGGCAGAAGCTCCGCGTCATGGAAGTCTGATTCAATGATAATCTGAGCGCGAATGCTACCGACTTCCTCTGTAACGATCTTCTGTACCGATGAGCTGAGTCGGGTAGATACCGGAGTAGATACGGGAGTACTCGACACCTCGGGAGAGCTTCCCTTGGTGAGGCACCAGTTGTTTTGATACTGAATCCAGTAGTTCTCATAGTCCCAGCTGTACCCTGGGAGGGGGAGGACTTTGTGGCTCATCTTGAAATCACGGTGGTACTCCTCCCAGTTCAGTGGAACTCCTGCCAAATGCAACACACTCAGCGCTTCAGACAGGGTTTGGAACGTATCCTCTTTTCGGCGAAGAGATGGACAGATTCGGAATTCTGAGCCTACTACATTCTTCGCCATGCGTGTAAGAATCGGGTGGGCACCGATTTCGACGGCCACGCCCTTCGAATCAATGACTCCAATGCTTCGGGCGACTTCCACGGCGCCGAGGAGGTTGACTGGCTCACGACAGTGCCGCCGGATATATTCTGGTCCAAAAGCCGCAGCTTCTGTGATCACACGACCCAGTAGCGACGAGATGACCGGAACTGTGGGAGCATGGAATTTCAGCCGACCCGCAATCTGCTCCAGTTCTTCCAGCATTGAGTCCACCTGTGAGGAGTGGAATGCAAAGGGAACTACGAGCTTGGTAGAGAGTAAGCCCTGTTCCGATAACTTCTCAGACGCTTTGTCAATATCCTCGTTGGCTCCGCTGAGCACAGTGTCCTGAGGACCATTGAAGCAGGCTACCTCAACAGCAATGTCTCCAAGGACTCGCGTAATTTCTGATGCGGACGCCTTGACGGATAGCATTCCATGAGTGCCAGCGGTGCACTGCCGCTCAAGCAGTAATGCGCGCTCTCCCGTCAGGTAGAGCGTATCACTGATGCTCAGGACTCCTGCCATGTATAGGGCTGCAAACTCTCCCAGACTGTGCCCAATCACGTAGGATGGCACCAATCCCCAGTTCTGCCACAGCCGCGCTAGCGCAATCTGGACTGCGACAGTACCAATTTGGACGATCGTGGGCGACAATGCCTCAACGTCCTCCGCACCTGTCACCAGGGGGAGGAACGAGGGGAACCCGTGGGCACGACTGATGCAGTCGAGGTCAACAATGTCCCCACGGAAGGAGGCGATATTCTCATGTAGATCCCGGGCCATCGCGGTCTGCTGTGCTCCCTGGCCCGTGAAGAAAAAGCTGATGGGAGGGACCTTGGCAGAGCAGGGTCGGATGTCTGGCAGAGAAGCAGAATCAAGCAAGAGGCGCTTGATCTGCTGCAGATCATCGCCCACAAAGGCTACGCGGCGCGAGTGGTGCATGCGCCGAGCAGTGGTTGTATACGCAAGGCGGGACAGAATATGCGAAGACGTTTCGGAGCCAATGTAGTGTGCGAGAGCTTGCAGATTTTTTCTGAGTGACTTGTCAGACCGAGCAGAGACTGTAACAAGATGATGTCTGCGGGGATCCTGCTGAGAAATGTTCTGATCATCATCATCCGCTACCGCAGCATCTTCAAGCATCAGAGCAGTGTTGCCTCCGGCAGCAGAGAAATTGTTGACAAATGTTCGGCGCTTGCCATCCTTCGGACGCACCCACTCAGTCTCGGACCGAGCAATATGAACATTGCGTGCTTCCAGATCAGTAGGGAAACCATGATTGATCTTTGTCTTGATGCCACAATGAGGCGGAATGCGGTTCTTTTGCATCATGAGCAGAACTTTGATCAAAGCGGTAACACCAGAGGCGGATTCGCCATGACCGACATTGGATTTGACCGATCCTAGATGCAATGGCCTGTCTCGTGGGCGGCTCGTGTCCCATGAAAATGTATCAAGCACAGATTTCATCTCCACAGCATCTCCGGCCTGGGTGCCGGTTCCATGCATCTCGATATAGCTCACTTCATGCGGGTGTATTCCAGATTCCGTGAGCAGCTGTCGGAAAATATACTCTTGCGCGTCGGCTAGGGGACGAGTAATGGATACAGCTTCTGCAGAGTGCGATGTGTGGGCGCCCAGGATGACGCCAAATATCGGATCCTCGTCGGCGACGGCATCTGGCAGGCGCTTCAAAATAACTGTACCAACACCGTCTGCGCGGCAGTATCCGTCCGCTCCATCGTCGAATGTCTTGCAGTTCCCTGTGGTTGAGAGGAAATGGCCACGGTCCAGCCCGGCGAAGTTGTCTGGGTTCGTCATGATATTCGTACCACCGGCGAGGGCAGTGTCGCATTCTCGGTTTAATAACGCTGTGCAGGCGACATTGATGGCAGCCAGACTGGATGAACACGCCGTGTCTACAGAGACGCTGGGTCCACTGAATTTGAAGAAGTAGTTGAGGCGCCCAGGAATAAAAGCTCGATTGCCCCCAGGGATAAAATAGGTATCAACGTCTTGGCCACTGTTTACCTCACGCCAGTCGTCACTGGTGGTGCCGTAGTACACACCCACACGGTGCCGCTGGGTGGATGCTGTCCGATCCGGCACCAATCCGGCCATTTCAATGGCTTCGTAGGCTGTCAGCAATGCGAGGCGCTGCGCCGGATCGGCTTGACAGGCTTCCCGCGGTGAGAAATGGAAGAAGCGGGCATCGAACAAGCCAGGGTTACGGATCCAGCATCCGTGTAAGATGCGGCTCGTATTCTTCTTCTGCAGCGTGGGATCCCAATGGGCCTTCGCATCAAACCGATCGGCAGGAATTGGCTTGTGAACGTCCAGGCCCTGTTGAAGAAGGCTCCAAAATTCATCCAGCCCGTCGGCTTCAGGGAAGCGGCCACTGAAACCAACGATAGCGATCTTGGAAGAATCATGACTCGGAAGTGGGCTGTCTGGTTCGGGCACTTTGTTGTCCGGTGAGGCGATATTCATACAGTCCACGTCTAGGCCCTTCTGCCGCAGAGATGTCCTTAGGCTCGATGCGGTCTGTGTGTGGATCGGGATCAATTGGACGACGCCACTTGGGATGCGTTGGGAAACGCCGTCAACCAGGAGGTCCAGCCGAACCTGACTAGTCAAGATCTCCGCGACCAGCCTGTTGAGGAGACTGCCGAAGGTAGACTCATTCAAGTTTCTCCCAGATGAACTGGAGATAACCGGGATACGGGTGGCTCGATCTCGCAAAGAGTGGTTGAATTGAGAGCTGGAGTTCAAGATCGTGGCCACGTCGCTCTCGGTATATAGGTGCGGGGCATGATAAGGGGCATAGATTGGCATAGGTAAGCACCGCTTGAAAACAGACGAGCTTTGCAATGCTTCAATCACATCCGGCGGGCCACTGATGGTTACTGAATTGGAGCCGACGGCACTAATGTATGGTGTTGTAGGGGCCGGGAGACTCTGTACGGAATAGGGCTGTGAGACTCTGCATGCCTAGGCAGTTCGATCTAGTACGCACCTTGGTATCAACAACCCCCTTGA
The DNA here is from genome assembly GCA_011319215.2 of Scortechinia acanthostroma. Taxonomy (NCBI): domain Eukaryota; kingdom Fungi; phylum Ascomycota; class Sordariomycetes; order Coronophorales; family Scortechiniaceae; genus Scortechinia; species Scortechinia acanthostroma. The sequence goes on along the minus strand of JAABUG020148723.1, from coordinate 1,908 downwards.
TTGCATCCATGGCCTCTGACTCAGACAGCCCCGGAACTACTACTGTCCATGGCTTCGGGCTTGCCGGGGATGACGGGACTAAAGCGCTTGCTCGCCGAGAGGCATGCATGCCCACCCAGAATGCAACTAGAACAGCTTCTACCCCCAGGGGAAGCATATCAACAGTGGTTCTGGCGCAGCATATTGCGGCGGCGGCTAGTGACCCGGTGCAGAGGCCAACTAAGAACTGGCTCGGAGGGGGTTGAGAGAGCTCAATACTCCGCAGGAGACTATGCACAGATCAGTCAAGGCGACCTCGAGGCTGCCCAAAGGGAACTTACCGGATATATTCTCCAATCTCATACACACACAGCAAAGCACTCTCAAGAGCGGGATGTCGTTTCCCCTTTTTGATAGCATCAAGAAGGAGTCCGAGAGTTTCAGTCTGCGGTAGATTGGCTCGCTCGCTCGCAGGGAGGCTGGCAATTTCCTGTCTAATGGCAAGGTAACCTTCGCAAAGAAAGGATATCAACGTATTGTTGCCCTTGACCTGCAGCAGAACTTGCAGATGGGAGTCCACGTGGACTGTCTGGTCTCCAAAAATGTAAACTTCCATCTTGATGACAATCCTTGTAGGTATGCGAAGATCTCGAAGCCAATTTCCAGCAACATGCCAATTACTTTCCAAATTCTGTTCTTCTTCTGTTTGAGACTGTCTTTAATATTACGACAATCGGATTATCACGGATCTAGTCGGTAGGCGAAGCTGTATTTCGTGATGTCGCCATTCTCGGGAAAACAAGTCTGACCTGGTCTGCCCGAGATGTCCGACAGGGCCCGAGAGGCCCCATATGATATTTCCACTGGAAATTATCTTAAATGGGATCTAATGGGTCAAGTCATCAGGCGCGAATGTTCCTGACCACTTCAAACTTCGGATTTAGAAACTTTTCTGGCACCATGTCTCTCTGCCTCACCATTTGCGGGTACAAGAAACCCGGTCTCAGCGACGAGGAATATCGCGACTACATGCTGAACGTCCATGGCCCCCTCGTCCAGGAGCTCATGGAGCAGTATGGCATCAAGCGATGGACAATGGTACAGACGCACATAACCCCTAACCCTGCGTTAGTCCTAATGAGTATGATAGACGCACAATCTGGATTCGACTCGCACCCAGATGAGTCGGCTGTTCGACCCCCAGTTTGCCAATGTGGCCGACTACGACGCTTTCATCCAAATCTTCTTCGACGATGTAGAGGATTTCGTTCGCATGAAGGCTGACCCTTACTTTCGGATCAAGGTAACGCCTGATCATGAGAATTTCGCCGACACCACGCGAAGCCAGTAAGTCAAGTCCGTGAGATATGACGTGCTTACCAAGACGGATTGGCTGACTTGACAAGGATGACAATCGGAGTTGTTCAGGATCTGGTTGTTGATGGAAAAGCTTTGAGGAAAGTATGATCAATCAGGATAGATCTTTTTATTAATGCAAGCGCAAAGTTGAGAAGCCTTCCCATATATATGTCACATAAGTATAGCAGACGGTAAGCGTAGGTTGGGCTTCATAATCCATAGTAGTATGCATCAAAGTGCACCATGCGAGTGCATGGCCAAGTACCCTCCAGCTATCTCCCCCTTGGACTCAAGTCTTTATCCAGTGAACTGGTCTACAACCGGGTAATGAAACTCTGTCCGTCTGTCCCTCTCTCTCTCGGAATGCAGGCAGGTATAGCTTTGGTACTAGACAATATTATAACGGAAGTGCCTTCCAATGAAACAAAACCTGTCAAAGGGTGATTTATAGACAAATACCTAAAAACATTCACCATGATCATGTAATAGATATCTACTTCTCCAGAGCCAACTCGATGATGGAAAGCATGCTACCAGCAGGCTGCACCACCTTCTTCACCGACAGACGGG
>JAABUG020148612.1:0-13457 GCA_011319215.2 Scortechinia acanthostroma | reverse complement strand
CGATCTCGATTGTTTGTCGGATGGCGATGGTTTTCTGGCGCTGGCCTATGATGCTGGCGCGCGGGTGCAAAATGCCAGCTTTGGTGGCCCAACTGGGCGCTATGGCGATGAACTATTCGGCCAGTACACCGTGTTGGATCAAACGATCGATCGCTTTTTGTGGCAACACACCGATCATTTGCTGGTTGTTTCGGCGGGCAATAGCGGCAGCGATCAAAACAATGACGGGGTGGTTGATTCCGATTCGATCGAGCAGCCAGCCACTGCCAAGAATGTGCTCAGTGTTGGCGCGAGCGAAAATAATCGGCCACCAACCGGCACGAATTGCGCGCCCAATGTGCCAGAAAACACGTGTTGGCAAACGCTGTATTTCACACAACCGCCGTTGAACAGCGATTACATCAGCAATAATCCCAATGGCATCGCCGCTTTTTCTAGCCGCGGCCCCGCCGATGATGGGCGCATCAAGCCGGAAATCGTTGCGCCAGGCACCAACATCATTTCGGCGCGCTCGCACGATCCCAATGCGTATTACGCGCATCCCTACGATGCCAATTATGCCTATGAAAGCGGCACCTCAATGGCGACGCCAATGGTCAGCGGGTTGGCAGCTTTGGCGCGGCAGTGGCTGGCGCAAACTCGCGGCATCGACACGCCAAGCGCGGCGCTGGTCAAGGCGCTGCTGCTGAATGGAGCGACAAATATCGCACCCGGCCAATACGGCGATGGAGCGCAGCGCGAAATTCCCGCAGCTTGGCCGAACACGGTTGAAGGTTGGGGGCGCGCCAACATTATGGGGGCAGTTGGCAGCGGCGACGCGAGGCGGCTGTGGCTGGCCGATGGCAAAACTGGCCTGCAAACCAGCCAAGCGATCAGCTACACGCTGCAAGTAAGTGCTGGCCAGCCGCTGCGCGTTTCACTGGCATGGACCGATTATCCAGCCTTGCCGAACGCGCAAAAGACATTGGTGAACGATCTCGATCTGGCTGTGCAAACACCCACCGGCTTGCTGCGCGGCAACGCCAACGCGACGCTGCCTGCTGCCTGCCGCGATGCGCAAGGCGCCGATCGGTGCAACACCACGGAAAGCGTCGAAATCGCCGCCCCGCAGGCTGGTACATATGTGGTGTGGGTGCGCGCGCCAGTGGTGGCGCAAGGGGGGCGCCAGCCGTTTGCTGTGGTGGCCACAGCCCAACAGATCACTGCTGCGGCACTGCCACCAGCACCTACGCTGCGCTCGAATGGCGTGGCAGGCAGTCCCGCGCTCGCGCTGATGTGGAGCACTGCGCCTGGCGCCACGTTCTACGAACTTGAGCAGCAAACCGCCGCCACTGCGGCATCGCCGGCCAACAAAGCGGTGTACAACATCAGCGGCGAACGTTTTGCGCTGGCGGCTGATGTGGGGAACTACACCTTCCGCGTGCGTGGTTGTTCAGAAAGCGGCTGTGGCCCGTGGAGCAATGTGCTGGCGCTTACGGTGGACACGCCGCCGCGCAAGTATTGGCTACCGTTCATTCCGCGGCAGTGAGGCGGTTGGTAGGAAGGGTATCAGCGGGCGCTGCCCCGCCAATCCCCGGTGTGGGGACGTCGCACGTCCCCCAGACCTGGGGGCAATGGGATGCCGATTCAGTTCTCGGTTCTTGCTGCTGCGTTCTCTGCGCTGCAAGTGGTGCCCGGTTCTTCGCTTCCTGACTCTTGCATGGGCAACATGGCGGCGGGCGCTGCCCCCGCCACCCCCGCTGCGGGGACGTTGCACGTCCCCCAGACCTCCTCGCAATCGGCGGCCGAGTCAGTGCGTGGTTCTTGCTTCTGCGTTCGCTGCGCCGCTGCGGTGCCCGGTGCTCGGTTCTTGGTTCTTCCTGTCACCCAGCCGCCCAGCCGATCGTCGCTTCCAGCCGCCGCACCCATTCGGCAGTGCCAGCCTGCTTTCGAGCAGCCGCATAGTAATGCAGCGTCTCCAAGCAGCGCAATCGTTGCAGCACCGTGATGCGTGCATTGGTGCCAGTGTTGTGCGGAATACCTGCCGCTTCAAGGAACAACGGCCAGATCACCTGCCAGCGTTGCGGGTGATGAAAGCGCACCACCCACGCCCACCAGGCCGCGTCGAATAATGGATCAGCTACCCGCGCGAATTCAACGTCGAGCAAGCTGACGATCGATGGTGGCGCGGCGGGATCAACGGGCACCAAGGCGTTCACTGGGCAAAAATCGCCGTGGGCAAAGACGCCAGCGCCAGCGCTGAACAACTGCGGCAACGCGGCAATACTCTGCTCGATGGCGCTGACAGTGGCGGGCTGGAGCAGATGGCGGCACACATCCAGCTGCTGCCGCGCCTGGCGTTCCAAGCGGGTTGGCACCGACCAGCCACGATGCAAGCCCAACCCTGTCGTTTCGACCTGTGCCAGGCGCGGCAGCAGCGCACCCATGGCGCGGGCGAGATCAACGGCGCTGGATTCATCAGTCAGCAAGACATTAGAGGTGCGGCCCGCCACATATTCGCGCACAACATACGGCGGATCGGCGTGGGCATCAGCGTGCAGCACCCGTGGCAGGCGCAAACCAACAACGGCGAAACGCGCTGGCAACTGCTCGGCGAGCCGCGTTTTGTGAGCCGCCATGCTGCGGTAGCTGATGCGCTGTACGATCGCTTGCTGACCATTGGCAAACGCCACGCGCTCTGTGTCATTTTCGAAGCCCATCGCGCAACGCTCTGCTGCCACCACTTCTGCACCCATCAGCGCCGCCAGCATCGTGTGATCGGTCAAAACGTCTTCCTTTTCAACCATTTTCGTGATGGAACGCTTTATCCCAGGTTCGGCGTGTCGTGTGCGCGCCGGGCGTAGCGTGCTTCCACCAACGCGATTAGCAGCCAAAACGCAAAGGCGAGATCGGGCACAAAGTAGAATTGATCGATTGATCCATGCACCAGCGCCGCAACCATTGCCGCACATGCACCACGGATGAGCCAGGCCGTCGAGCTTTGTGGCGCCGCCTGAGCCAGCACGCGGGCTTGGTAAAAAAAGCGCAGTACAAGCCACACAAAAGCGATAAAACCGAGCGGCCCAAGCCGCAACCATATATCCAGCACAAGATTGTGCGGATGGGCGGCAGTTGAGTCGATCGTTGCCAGTTCTTGCGAACTCAGGTGGCTGCGGCCATAGATCGGATTGTGATAATAGAAAAACTGATCAAGCCCAATGCCCAACGGATGCTGCTGAATCAGCCATAATCCTTCGCGCCAGAAGCTAAAGCGCATCAATGCGTTCGCGCTGATCAGCCCGCCACGGATGGACAACGCCAACCCAACAATCAGCGTGAATACTGCACCAAGGAGCACCACATGGCGTATGCGGCGCTGGTCCGCGTTTCCACGAATGGCTGGCAACGCAAGCACCAGCAGCGCGGCACCTGCGCCGAGCCAAGCACCACGAGAAAATGACACGATCAAACCAGCAAGACAGCACGCGACAGCAACGGCCAACCACCAACGGCGATCCCACAAGCGCTTTACGCCGAGCCGCGCAGCAGTGGGAGCCGCCATCAACAGCGCCAATGCCAAGGGCCAAACCCGCCCGAGGTACAATCCCAAATTATTTGGGCTGCCATATACCGATGTCACCCGCCACACGCTCGGTTCCACGAAGATACTGGCGACTTCAATCGGCTTGGTGCCAAGCAACCACACCGGATCGATGCCAGCAAACTGCAACAAACCCACGGCGGCCACCACAACCCCACTTACGACGAATATTCCCACGGCGCAGGCTTGATTCCACAATCCCAGCGTGCCCGAACGATTGAAGGCAACGGTAAGCAGAACATAAAATAGCAACGGTTCAATGATTAGCCAGCGCCATTCGCGCAGTGCCGCGCCACGGCCTTCAGGCACCGCCCACACCACTCCCAGCGTGCCAGCGATCACCAGTAATACATACGGCAAAGAGTATCGTAGCGCGTTCCAGCGGATCGCGGGAAGCGATAAAGCGCGCACGGATGTGCCTTGAACCACGCGCTGCCAGATGCGCGGCCCTTGCCAACGGGCCAAGCTGATGACGGCAACAAGCAGCAATGCTACTTCGTGCAACGGCAGGCGCACCGGCGTGGCGCGAATATTATTGATCTGGGCTGGAATAAAAAAGAACGGCACGGTGGCAACAACGGCCAGCAAGCCGACATGAGGTTGGCACGCGGCAAACACGCTAAAGATCACCAAGCCGATCAGCGCGTACCCTGGCGCGTGGCTCTTGTAAAACACGATCAATCCAAGGGCCATCCCAATGCCCGCGAACCGAGCAAGCACAGCTAGCCACGAGGATGTGCTAGCAGGCAGCGACCCTATTGGAACGACTTTCGACATACCGCTCCTTGCTCAACCAAAACGCTGAAACTTTATCTACAACTCACCACTTTGAGCATATGGTATGCCGTTATACCTGTGTTTTACTGCTAGTATAGCACCTCATTCACGAAAAATCGTTGTTCAACGCGCCGCCAAGGCTGCTTGCACGGCCGCGTAGGCGTTCACCACACCATAGCCATAGGCGTTGCTGACACCTTGTTCTGCACTGAAACAGCCAGCCGTGGTTGTGCCTTTATACGGCGTGGCAGTTTGTTCCAGAATCTGCTCGGTACGATCGATATCGCCCACCAAGCGCGGATTAGCCGACCACATCAGCGCCACCACGCCCACAACGTGCGGCCCGGCCATCGAGGTGCCGCTATTGGGGCCGTAGGTGCTGTTCGGCAATGACGATACTACATCATCGCCGGGCGCGGCAATCTCGGGCTTGGGGCGGCCGCTGCCATCCACGGTTACCGGGCCACGGCTGGAAAAGCTAGTGACGTTGCCTTGTTCGTCCACCGCGCCCACCGAAAACACATCGCCGTAGATCGCCAGCGGATCGGTGACGGTGCTGCACGCTGGGCCAGAGTTGCCCGCCGAGGCCACCACAAAGATGCCCGCATCGCGCAATGCCCGCGTAGCCGCGCTGAGCACCGTGGCATCGCAGCCTTCAATATCGGGGCAACCCCACGAATTATTCAACACATCCGCCGACAACGCCGGGTTGCCATCGGCCAGCGGGTTGCCGTGCTGCGGAAATGGTGCCAGCATGAATTGCATGCAAGACAGGTACAGCGCCGGATCGCCTAGATTGCGCTGTAAATTGACACAAGCCATCCATTCTGCGCCCGGCGCAACGCCAATGCCGCCGCGCCCCAACGCCGTGCCCAGCGTGTGCGTGCCGTGCCCGCCAAAATCTTCCGGCGCTGCGCTGCCACTCCACGGATCGAACCAGTTGTAATCATTATGGCCGCCGCGGCCACGGTACGCCGCCGCCAATGCTGGATGATCGCCTTGCACGCCCGAATCCGATTGGCCGATGACAATGCCTTTGCCGGTCACGCCAAGATCGTTCCACACCCGGTCCGCGCCGATCGTGGTGATGTTCCATTGCGGTGTCGCTGACGCGCTTGTTTGAACGCCCGGCTCCACCGGCACCGCAGCGGGCAACGGACGCAACCGCGGACTGTCCAGCACCTGCGCTACTTCTGGCCGCGAAAGCAGGTACGCGCGCACCAAAGGGCCGCCATCCACTTCAAGCGCGTTCACCAGATAGTACGGTTGGTACGGCACGCCAAAGCGGTCGAGGGTGGCGCGCAGATCGGCTTGTGTCGCATTGGCGTGCTGCGTCAACGTAGCGTACACCGTGCGCCGTCGCTCGTTCCGATCAGCAATGCGGGTGGCCTGGCTCACATCGGCCTGATCGCGCAGCACCACAAATAACCGTTCGCCGTAGAAGCCGGGCCGCCCCGCCAGCGCGTACACCGCCACGGCCAGCACAACTGCTGCAACCGCGCCACCAACGGTCAACAACGTCGGCACGCGTCGTTCGCCCGCCACTGCGCGCCACAGCAGCAATGCAACGCCCAGCAGCAGCGCCACACCAAACGACCACCGCGCGGCTTGCAACGCGTAGCCCAGCACATCGCCCATGCCATAATTGCCCAGCAAGATCGTTAATTCATCGGGGTCAAAAAAAGCAAGCGTCACGGCAGCCGCTACGCCAAACAGCAAGCCCAGCGGCAGCCAAGCGCGGGCAGAATCAGCAGCGCTGCGCCCCCACATCCCGCCCACCGAAAGCGCCAGCGGCGGCAACGCCAGCATGAGCAGCAGCTTGCTGCCATCGAAGCCAAAACCGCCGCCCACGATCAGCAGCGTTGCCGCCAATGCCCACACCAGGAGCGCGCGGTTGCCAGGGCCGCCATCAAGCAGCGTTGGCAGCAACAGCACGCCCGCCAATGCACCAATCACCAACCCCAGTAGCAACCCAGCCGCCAGGTTCAGCACGGTGTCCAGCGGCGAGCCAAGCACCCCCCGCGCAATGAACGGCGTGCTAGCCAGCAGCGCCACCGCCAGCGCACCAGCGGCGCCGCGCAAGCCCCACACGAGCCGCACGCCGCGTTGCCGCCCATACACCAGGATTCCCGCTAACAGCACGACCCCCGCGATGATCTGCGCCACTGCTGCGGGCTGCGCCCAGGTGTATGGCAGTGTGTTCGCCAGCCCAAACACCACGAAACACAGCGCCGCCGCCAGCCATGTTCGGCCAATGGCTTGCACGCGCGGCCCAACCGACGCAAGAAATGCGCAGAAGGCTGCCGGAGCTGCCACCAACAGCGCCTGCACGATCAAGCCGATCAGCACTCCACGCCAACCGGGCGTGCCGCCATTCGCTATTTGCGCCTGCCCAGCAAACCATTGGCCAGCTTGGCCGATGCCGACAACGGCCATGGCCCACAGGCCGGTGGCCACCAAGAAGCCATATACCAAGCAGCCCGGCGCGGCGGCAGGTTGTGAAGGAGCTACAGCGGGTGGTGGATTAGTCATTGGCGCGTCCTGTCGTTAGCTGATACATCACTGCCTGTATCGTACGCAGCGGGCTGGCGCTTGTCAAACAGATCTGGCAGCAAGCAAACATTCATTGTGAGCTTTCCGGAAGCGCCGCGCCGTGGAGCGGGATGCGCAATGTGGTTTGCACGCCAGGTAACACTAATTGCTGGAATATCGTATCGAGTTGCGCAGGTGTGTAGGGCAAACCGTGGTCGAGCCACCACTTCAGCAGGCTCAGCGTTGAACTCGCCAAGTAATCGGCCACCAACACCAGCGAAACCGGCGGCGCGTCGGCTGGCGCGAGCTCACGCAGATGTTGCTCGATATTCTGGCGCAACCGTTCGTGCCCTTGTTTATACAGCAGGTCAATCCCGCCACCGCGTGCCAGCGCCGTATACAGCTGCTGATTCGCGTATACATACTCGAAAAAAGGCACAAGGCTTGGCGGCTTGCCGTGCGTGTATGGCAGTCGGGTATGCTCTTTCAAGCCATCAAGCACGCGCATGAAATCGCTCGAAAGCAGATCTTCTTTGTCGAGATAATGGGCGTAGAAGGTCGAGCGGCCCACATTCGCGCGGTCGATGATATCTTGCACGGTAATGTCTTCGTAGCGCTTCTGGTGCATCAGGTCGATCAATGCGGCACTGATCAGCTGCCGTGTGCGCTGCGAACGACGATCTGCCTTGGTATTTTTCACGGCATTGCCTCGCTATCGAACAATTTCGCCGCGCGTGTGCGCTATTGAACGTTTCAACAAAGCTGATTGTAGACAACCTTGCTCCGAATAACTATACTCGTTATCGAACACTTTGTCCATTAGCGAATACTTTGTTTCGTACCAAGGAGAAAATGATGTCACAGTTCGATCTTCACGGCCACGCAGATCACGCGCAGGTGGTAGCGACGCACGGGCGGTTAATTCACAGAACTGCGCATTATGATGCGTTTGTCAGCGTGTTCATGTTGGGACGGCGGGCGCGGTTGCGCCAAGAAACCGTTGATCTTGCGGCTATAACGCCCGGCGCAACGGTGCTCGAGGTGGGGTGTGGCACGGGTGACGTGGCGCTTGTTGCCAAGCAGCGCGTCGGTGCCGATGGCGCAGTTCACGGCATCGATCCTTCGCCCGAGATGCTTGCTATTGCGCGCAACAAAGCGACCCGCGCTGGGCAATTGGTCGATTTTCAGCTTGGAGTGATCGAAACGCTGCCCTTCCCGGATGCTTCGTTCGATGTGGTGATCAGCAGCATGATGATGCACCATCTGCCGAACGAACTGAAGCGCCGCGGATTAGCAGAGATCGCGCGGGTGCTGAAACCGGGCGGCAGTCTTTTGATCGTTGATTTCAAGCGCGCTACATCGCCCATCATGCGCGCGCTGAACAGCTTGTTGTTTCACGGCGCCTTGAGCGAAGGCAACCGCAATCTGCCGCCATTGCTGCGCGAAGCCGGATTTACGCACGTGCAGATAGGCGATATGTCGTTCAACATGTTTGATTTCATACGCGGGCAGATCGCACCGCGCTAGCCAGCGGCGGCATGTGCCAACCTCTTGTAACGGCGCTGTGAAGGGCTACACCGCATCAAGCAGCGCCTGCACATGGCCGATCTCGTCGCGATTAACGGTGTGGCCCATGCCAGGATAGATCCGCAGCGTCAGGTTTGCGCCCAACCCGCGCAGCAGATCGGCGCTGCGTTGTACCCGCCCGGCCGGAATGTGCGGGTCCACATCGCTACACCCAAGGAACACCGGCGTATCAGCCAAGCTGCCAGTGTAGGCGCGCGGCTGGTCGCCGTTTTCGATCAGCGCGCCAGACAGCGCAACCACGCCGCCAAAGCGTTGCGGATGCCGGGCCGTGTATTCTAGCGCCAAACACGCGCCCTGCGAAAAACCCAGCAGCACGGTTCGTTCCGCTGGAATGCCCGTCGCCGCGATGTGGGCCAGAATGCTGTCGAGCAGCGCCACTGCCGAGGAAAACCATGGCTCGTTTTGGGCTAGCGGTACGATAAATCGGTACGGGTACCACGCGCCGCCCGCCGCTTGTGGCGCGAGAAAGGCAAACGTGGGCGCAGTTACTTCCGCGGTGAGCGACAAAATATCTTCCGCCGATGCGCCGCGCCCGTGGATCAGCACCAATGCGGCGTGGGCCTGCTCCAATGGTGTGCCAGCGGCCAACACCGGCTGCTGGACGTGAGGATTGTTAGTCATAACGATGTTCTCTTCAATGTGCGATCTACATGGACTGGCTCAATCGGGTGGCACGCCGCGCCGTTGGACAAAGTCCTTGGCTATGAATACGAAGTCCGCCTCCGCGGACTCTCACGTATATGGTAACCTATTGAACTAGTACATCTGCAATCTACAATCTATAATCTGCAATCTGCAATCTACAATGCTCGCAGCTGCGGCTCGATCTCTGCGCGGCGCGCTTCTAGCCACGGCGGCAGCTTCAGCGCGCGGCCAAGCTGATCAATTGGCTCATCGACGGCGAAACCGGGGCCTGCGGTGGCAAGCTCCACGATGTGGCCGTTCGGGTCGCGGGTGTAGACGCTTTTGAAATAAATCCGGTCCTTCACCGTTGACACATCAAGGCCAGCAGCAATCAACTTTTCGCGCCACGCTTGGAGCGCCGTTTCGTCTGGCACCGCCAACGCGAAGTGATGCGTCTGGCCACTGCCCATGTGCGCTGGCTGACCGTGCGCGCCGGTGCGCTCGAAATAGGTGATCAGCGTGCCGGGCTGCCCATCGCCCACGCCCCAATACCAATGCGCCGAGCCAGGATCATCGAAATTCGAGGTCATCTTGACCCGCCGCATGCCCAGCAGATCGCTGAAGAATGCGTTGGTTGCAGTGATGTCGGAGCTGATCGCCGTGATATGGTGCATGCCTTGGAGCGTCATGGCGGCGCTGATCTGCGGCACCGGCTCGGGCCAGGTTGTCGCGGTGATGCGTGCTTCGTCGCGGTTGCGCACCAGCATGTCGGCGGGCGGCGCGCGGTAGCTCGTGCCGATCTGGTCGGGCGCTTCGTCCACTGCCCAGCCCGGCCCGGTGGTGGCAATCTCCACGATCGTACCATCAGGATCGCGGAAGTAGATCGATGTGAAATAATGTCGATCGAGCGGGCCATCCACCGCCAAACCGTGATCGGTGAGCCAGCGCTTCCATTGCAGCAGCCCATCCATGTCGGCCACTTGCAGCGCAACATGGTGCGTGCCGCCAACACCAGGATGGCCAGGTTTTGTGTGAGGCCACTCAAAGAACGTTACCGCTGTGCCAGGCCGCCCTTGTTCATCGCCAAAATACAGGTGGTAGCTGGTCGGCGCATCAAAGTTCACGGTCTTCTTCACCAGCCGCAGCCCAAGAACGCGCGTGTAAAAAGCGGTGGTGCGCGCTGCGTCAGCGCAGACGATCGTGATGTGGTGCAACCCGGTGATGGTCATGGCTTTGCTCCTTTTATGTTTAGAGCTAAACTATACGCTAAAAATTTTTACGTGTCAATGCCGTGATCTAATTTCCGCAGCAGCTGGAGTAATTGGGATTGTTCATCGGGCGAAAGCAGCGCGAACAGATCAACAATGTTGCTTTCTTGGTGCGGCACGGCTGCATCGAACAACGACTGTCCTTTATCCGTCAGGAACAAGTATTTCGCACGTCCTTCTTGCCGCCGCGTGATCAATCCGCGCTGTTCCATGCGGTCGAGCACCTGCGACACATTGCCCTTGGTGACCAAGAGTGATGCTGCAAGTTCCTGCTGGGTCATGCCCGCTGACGCGCCAAGTTTAGCCAGCACATCGAATTGCGCCGTGGTCAGTTCGTACTGTTGAAACAGCCGCGCCGAATACGTATCGATCTTTTGAAACACGCGGGCCATGCGCAGCCAAGCCAATACTGCGGTGGTGCGGGTCAACGGAGAATTATTGGACGTTGTCATACTGGATGAACTGTCTGCTAAACGCGAACGTACGTGATCATGTGCAAAGTTCGTACCGCCATTTCATTCGGCGCGAAGATAGCCGAAGCACGCGCTTTGTTTGATGTACTGCACGCTGCGGCGTATAACTATAACGTGTAAACGGGATATTTGCAAACGCGCTGGTGGGATAGCAGGCGCCAGGTATGTGCCGCGCTGCAACGGCTGATCGAGGCCCAGCTTATGCTACTGTAGCGCACGAGAAACACCATATGGTAAAGGAAAGCTCATGGATGATGTTACTCTGGGCCGCACTGGCCTGCGCGTGAGCGTTTTGGGACTTGGTGGCGGCGGCCACAGCCAGCTTGGGCGGCGCACCGGCGCAAGCGAAGAACAGTCAGTGGCGATCGTGCAGCGGGCGCTGGAACGAGGCGTTAATTTCATCGACACGGCGGAGGCTTATGGCACCGAGCCGATGATCGGCACGGCGTTGCGGCACACGCGGCGACAAGACGTTGTGCTTTCAACCAAGAAATCGCCCACGCTGGATGGCCGCTTGATCAGTGGGGCAGAACTGCGCGCTGGCCTCGACGCAAGCCTGGCGCGGCTCCAAACGGATTATGTTGATATCTACCATCTGCACGGCGTGCGGGCAGAACAGTATGATCACGCGCTCAACGAACTTGTGCCCGCGTTGTTGGCATTGCGCGATGCAGGAAAGATCCGTTTTCTGGGCATCACCGAAGCATTTGGCGGGGATACTGCCCACCACATGCTGGCGCGCGCCGTGAACGATACGTGCTGGGATGTGATGATGGTTGGCTTCAATATGCTCAATCAATCGGCGCGGCAGCGGGTATTTGCTGCCACACAGCGCAACAACATCGGCGTGCTGTGTATGTTCGCCGTGCGCGATGCGTTGAGCCGCCCAGACAAACTGCGCGAAGTGATCACCGAACTGGTGGATCAAGGCGCGATCGATCGTGATGCGATCGATCTGCATGATCCGCTGGGGTTTGTGCGCGAAGCAGCCACCAGCTTGCCAGATGCCGCGTACCGCTTCTGCCGCGCCGAGCCGGGCATTCACGTAGTATTGAGCGGCACCGGCAACCCTGATCATCTGGATCAAAATATCGCGTCGATCTTGGAGCCGCCCTTGCCGCCGGCGGTGCATCAGCGTTTGATAGAATTATTTGCGCGGGTGGACAGTGTTTCGGGGCAGTAGATCGAGCACAGCTTGCTACCAGCCCGCTGTGCCCGCCCCGCCCTTGAACGGCCCCACGATCTCGTGCGTGATCCAGCCGCCATAAAAATCGCCGGGCTGAGCTTGCACGCGTTCGCCATCCACCGTGCAGAAATCCATGCGACCAGGGTACAACGCGATGTAATCAGCGAGCGGGCGGAACGCTGCCGTGGGACGCTTGTAGAACCACGCCGCATCGCGCGCGGTTTTATCACCCACGGTGATGGTGTAGTACGATGCGGCGCCCTTCCATTCGCACCATGTGTTGGTACTTGTTTCAGCAAAATATTCCAGCCGCACATCTTCTGGCGGAATGTAGAACACCGGCGGATGGCTGGTTTCAAGCACCCGCTTGGCGCGGCGCGTGTCGGCGATCAGCACGCCGTTGAACACCACCTGGATGTGCTTGGCGCTGTCTTCAAGGCGCGGCGGGCGTGGATAATCCCACACCGATTCCTGATGCTCTGTGTTCTGTGCTGCCTGGTCTGGCTGCTTTGATTGATCTTGCATTGTCTTTCTCCGTATTGAAGGGCGCTTGCCGCAGCCGAGGCCACCACAGCGATTTGGAACAGCAACCACATACGTGACAGTTCTCGGCTGGTCGTCCATGAGCGCATATCAGTTGTTTGCTACCACGCTTGCACGATACCTTCGGCCGTGCGGAAGGCCAGCGCCATGATCGTTAAAACCGGGTTGACGCCGCCGTTGGTGACGTGGAGCGAGGCGTCCACCAGATGCCGGTTATAGTGGCCCCAGACCGCGCCCCATTGCTCGGTTCCACAGTTGGTTGGAGCGCTGCCCATGCGGCAGGTTCCGGCGGCGTGGCAGCCCGGCCCGCCGTAGCGCAGCAGCGCCACGAAGTTGTGCACCAGCATGGCTTTGAGGTTGGTGTCATACCGATTGGTCTTGCGCTTGCGCCGGCGGGCAGAGGTGGAGGGAGGCACGGCGCCGCGTAAGAGCAAAGAGCGCGCCATGTTGCTTTACGTAGGAAAAAGGGCCGATCTTGCATAACACGATTTGCCGCCGAGTAAGTCCCAGCCACCGCCGTGTAGTAGGGTCGGATGAGGCAGCCGTCGGTAGCCGCCACTCTGCGACCCCACGCACATCCTGCGCGCCCGGTGCCACGCGCGCTCGAAGCCCCCAAAACCATTCCTACAGCCAATCTACAACACCGCCACCGACGGCAAATAAATAGTTCTTGAACCGTTCGGCAAAATCCTTTACTACGCTCTGCATGAAGACACGTACACCGCATGCGGACCTCACGAAAACGACCATCGGATATGTTCGGGTAAGTACACAGGAGCAGGCGACGGAGGGTCGACCGGGCCGGAGCTGTTCAGCGGGCGACCGAGCTACGAGCGCAGGGGATGGGCCTGCGCGAGGTCGGCGTGCGGCTGGCGATGGAGGGGCAT
>JAABUG020148501.1:0-13461 GCA_011319215.2 Scortechinia acanthostroma | reverse complement strand
AGGTTCCGCAAGCCACAGAATGGGGATCTTGTCAGTACGGGCACCCATATACCCCGGGATCGCGCTCATACAGGCCATCGGAAGTCCCCATCCGAACTGGATACCGAGGAAGCCGAAGCTCATGTTCCAGATTTGACAAAAGCCGAGCCGTGGTTTTTGCATGGATTCTACCGGTCGTACAAAGCAGTTAAGTGCTTCAACCGGACGGCGTCCTGGAAGGCAACATCGCCCGATTCGTAACGCCATCCCCAATTGCCTTGCCCAGTTCCTGGAAGATTCATTCGGGCCTCGGACCCAAGGCCCAGGACATCCTGCAATGGAATCAGAACCGTGTCGGCAACCGACGCCATGATGGTCTCGATGAACGTCCAATTTAGAGCATTGCCGTCAGTCCGAAGGTAGTTGCGCGTAAACTCGCGTTCTTTTTCGATCTCTTCCGGAGTCCGAGTGCTGTCGCCCTTGCCGCTGCTCGTCCACCAACCAATGGTTGTGTCGTTGTCGTGCGTGCCAGTGTAGGCCACAACTTCCCGTGGGTAGTTGTGCGGGCGGAAGGTGGGCGCTTGCGGGTCGTTGCCGAACGCAAATTGCAACACGCTCATCCCTGGATAGCCAAACCGATGGCGGATCGCCTCCACCTCGGGCACGATGGCCATGCCGTCCGGCCGCAAGCACAGCGCCGCCCGGCGCGGCACGGCCGCCCCCTCCAGCGGCGCCGGAACCCACCACGGGTCGCGCACGTCGCGGGCGGCCAGCGCGGCAAGGCCCACGCGGAGATCGGCGACCGTGCGCCCGATGGGGCCGGACACCGCCATCAGTTGCGGCCCGATCCCGCGCTCCGGCCCTGACGCGTTGAACGCGGCCACCCGTCCCAGCGAGGGCCGCAACCCGTGCACGCCGCAGGCATAGGCCGGGTAGCGGATGGAGCCGCCAATGTCCGTGCCGTGCGCGAGGTGCCCGATTCCCGCCGCCACCGCCGCCGCCGCGCCTCCCGAGGAGCCGCCAGGCGTCAGCGCCGGGTCCCGCGGGTTGCGGGTGGCGCCGTGCAGCCGGTTGTCCGTGAACCAGCGGAGCGAGAAGGCGGGCGTGTTGGTCCGCCCCAGGATCACCGCCCCGGCCCGGCGCAGGTTGTCCACCACCGGGCTGTTGCTGGCGGCAACCAGGTCGCGCTGGAGGGTAAGGCCGTTGGTGGTGGCGAACCCGGCCTGGTCGGTGTTGACCTTCACCGTGACCGGCACCCCGGCCAACGGTCCCGGCTCCTCCCCGGCCAGGATGGCCCGGTCCACCGCGTCCGCCTGCGCCAGCACGTCGTCTGGCCGGCATTCGACGACGGCATTGATCCGCGGGTTCACCGCCGCCAGCCGCTCCAGCGCCGCCTCTGCCGCCTCCCGGGCCGACACGGCGCGCCGCTGCACCTGGGCGGCCAGCGCGGCGGCGGACAGGCGCCAGAGGTCGGTCACGGCCGTGCTCCGATGCGATAACCCGGCCAGCCTCTCACGCCCGAACCCTCCGGCACAACGGCCCGGCCGCCGGAGCGCTTGACCGCGACGCCGCGCATACCCGATATACACCCGGCCGCGCGGGGGTCCGGTGGCAGAGTGGTGATGCAGAGGACTGCAAATCCTTGTATGCCGGTTCGATTCCGGCCCGGACCTCCACTTTTAATCTTTTGAAATAACTTGGTATTTTGAGCCAATCCTCTGTCTATCCGAAGGCGGACTAAACAGGAAATAAGCCTATGATAAGCCCTGAGGCGGATTTGCGGCCGGGTTTAGCTAGGTGAACACCACGAGGGCAGGGGGAAGGGCGGATTAGAGCGAACCCGCTCCTTACGTGTTCCCTATCGGGTGCTGCTTGCCGAAATCACACACAATGCCGAGAGTGCAAACGCTGTAAGGGGGAGCTGTATGTTGTCAGATGGTGGGGGTCATTGGACCCTCTGAATCTGCTCAACTTTTTGAGCTTCTAGTTCGGCTCGTTTTTGGTCAGCAATTCGACGGATTTCATAGACAGCTTCAATGCCTTCGATATCCGCCAATATAGCTTCGGCTTCGTTTAGCGGGCGGTTGTCTTCGGGGGTGTTCATGTCAGTCTTCCGTAGCTTAGGGGCAGATTTAGACAGCCTATCGTGTACCTCTGAACCTTAAGATCAAAGGCGCCAAGCCCGTTCGTGCCCTCAAGCGAGGGCGGCCACCACCTGTCGATACACCGCATCGGCTTGCGCCCCCGTCACGCGCCCGTATTGCATGAGCATGTGGGCAATCCGTTCAACGGCCCGCCACCTTGCCCCGCTCACCACCTCGCGGGCTTTGGGCAGGGCGGTGCTCACCAGCGTTCCCGGCTGGTCCGCAAACCACGCGCCCTGCAACTCGGCACACTGCTCCATGTCGCCCCCCGGCCCGGTTGAGCGGAGCACCATGTTGAGTGCGACCTTTCGGTATCGAGCTTGGGCGACGGGACCGGCTAGGGCGATAACCGCCGCCTTGAACGCTTGCTGACGCATGGAGTCCAGTTCCGGCCCGGGTTCCATGTCCGCTGCGGAATGCGCTCCCGGCATGACCTCATGCGGCATGACGCCATCGGCCTTTACGCCCCCGCCGAACACGCACCAATAGCCGTCCTCCCGTTGCACGGCCTTTGCCCAGCCTTCCCGGTGTGTCAGCACTTCCGCATAATCGAGGCGAAAGCCCAGCGCGAGCACGGCAACGGCATGGCCCGCTTCGTGGAAGGCCGTCACAAGGGAACGGGTATCGTTGCTGGGGACGGAGCCCCTTGATCTATTAACCAGCATGAGCTACGCTCTCTAATGTACAACCTGCAATTAGCTGCAATGTTGATCGGGGCTTATTGGCCGAAGATTTGACGTGTGCGCAATCTTGTGCCTCCAATGGCGGTGGGGACTTTGCCCCGCAACATGAGGATCGTATGACGCAACGCGATAAGCTTTCTTACCCTGCTTACGGTCTGCCCCGGACCATAGAATATTACCTTTGGGGGGTGCCCTTCACGGTGGCGGTGCAGAAGATCACCGGGCGGATCGACCTTAAGGGAATGCCCTTCGAGGTCACGATAGAAGCCATGCCCGGCAACAAGCTTGTGGTAGAAGCAGAGCTTGAAGGCGGCAGGGGTGGCGTTACGGTCGTGGTGAGGGTGAGGACGCCCACGGCGAACATCCGGCGGCGGCTTGTGCGTGAAGTCGCCCGTTACCGGGAAAGCTTGCAAGCCCTCCCCCGCGCCTAAACCTCTTCCCCGGACGGTGCTCACCATGGAGGGTTTGCGCCGGATGGGGCTTCTATCCGTGGGCGGAGTTCGCATCGTCCGGCGAGGTCGTGCCTTCTTGGGCGTGATGGGCCGTCCAGTCCTTCCCCGGAAACAGCCGTTCCGCCAGGAACATCGCCACTTGCGGGTGCTGTAGGGCGTGCCCCCAAAGGATGCCGAGCAAGTCCTTGGAATTGTCCTCTGCAAACTTGAGCCGAAGCCGGGTCAACCGGTTGAGGGTGCCCCGGGCCTTACCGGCGGGGTTGCCGGACTGTCCCTTCTGGAAACCCTTCTTGGGGCTGAAATCGCTGGCGTTCATCGCTGATTTCCTTTGTGTTTTGGGTCCAAGGCGGTTGCCCGCCGACGAGAGAACCGTTGCTTTTTGCAGGACGTTTTCAGGTGTCCTGCCCTACCCGCCGCCCCCAAGGGAGTAAAAGGGACGGCGGGCGCCGGTTCGGTTCGGCAGGGCCTTTCCCCGTCTAGTAAGGGAAAGCTGTTAATGGCCACGGCTTGGAAGCCGCGCCAATCTCGTTTGTTGGCCTACGCCCTCTTCTTAGCAGAGCGCACGTTGGGCTTCGGGACAATCTCCGTCGGAACGGTCGTTTTTACTTCCACCGCCACTGCCCTCGCCTTCTCTCCTGTCAGCTTCGACGCTTCAATGCGTTGCAGCAGTCCAGCGAAATCTGCCCTCAACTCTTCCATGAGGGTGGCAACGCTCACGTTCAGGTCCTTCGGCGGGGTATTCTCGGCATCTGCATAAACACCGACCCCATCGGCCTCATACTTCTTGATCCGGTCCCCGTACTCCGCTTCCGAGGTGCGGCTGCCGCCCATGGACGCGAGGCTTGCGTCGAAGTCGTGAGCGGCAGCTTCCACCTGCCGGGCGCGGGACACATCGGAACTCTTACGGATCGAGGGATCGCGTTTGGCGAGTTCCGCCATCTGCCGCAGCGTACCGGACCTAATCAACCAAGACATATAACCGCACTCCCCTTGCCATGTCGTGCCTGAGCATAGCCGGACAGTGGGCAAGCTATCCGCGCTTTCGGGTTGCTGGCCCGCGTATGAGGCCAAAGCAGGTGCATTTTCGCAGAAAAGCAGGTGAAAACGGTCCCGCCAACGTCCGCGAGATAGACTTTAGCGTTTGGCACGATGGCGACAGACTATGCTTATGGTCTGAGTTTTGCAATTAACGGCAACTTGCCGCGTCGGGTGGATAGACTATGAACGATGACCAAAGCCTCACCATCCTGCTGCGCATGAAGGACGAAGCGTCCGCCGTCCTGAAGGGGCTGGAAAAGCAGCTTCAGGGCCTCGCCACACAGACGGGCGCCACCGCAAAGACGGTTTCTCAGGCGGATACCGCACTTGGGAAGATGGTGGAATCCATGACCGGGCTTGCCGCCCGCATGGCGAAGTCCGAAGCGGCGGCGCTGGCCTTCAATAAGGTGACGGGGGAGGCCGCGTCCACCATGAACAGCTACGCCCGGGCGGCGGGCGCGGCGGGGGAGGTGTTGCAGAGGTTCGGCCCGGCCGGTGCCGTTGCCGCCGCCGGTATGGGCGCGCTCGCCCTTCAGGTGGAACGGGGGCTTGAGAGTTTCATTGCCTTTGAACGACAGGGCATCCGCCTTCAGTCGTCGCTGATCGCGTCCGGCCAGGCGGGGAAGGCCACGTTTGCCCAGCTTCACGAGCAAGCCGCCGCCATCTCGCGCGGGACCATCTTCGATGAAGCTTCCGTCACCAGCGCTATGGCTTCCCTTGTCCGCAATGGGATGCTGACGGCGGACAAGGTGCGCCAGATGATGCCCCGGGTGCTGGACTTTGCCGCCGCGTCCGGGCAGTCCCCCGAAGAGGCCGCGAAAACGGTTGCTCAGATGTACAGCAATCCTGAGCACGGCATCCGAACCATGGCACGATCCATGGGGAACCTCACGTCTGTTGAACGCCAGAGGCTTGAGCGGCAGGTGCAATCCGGGGATTTGTCTGGCGCGGCGGATGCACTCTTCAACAAGCTTGCCGCCCGCAACCAGGATCAAGCCCGGATGCTCACGCAAGGCATCGGTGGCGCGTATCAGGTGCTCACGAATGAGGTTAATGCGTGGGCCGAACAGTCCCGCCGTTCATTCGGACAGGCGATTGCCGATGCGGTGGGCTTGGAAGGCCAGATTACCCGCGTCACCACCGCCGTCCGCTCCATGCGCGATGCTCAAGAGAACCGGGACCGGGGCGGCGCCAATGCCTCGCTTGAAGATCGCATTGCGTCCACCCGCCAGAGCCTTCGGGATGCAACCAGCGGACAAAGCACCCTTGGCAACCAGACCTACTACCAGCGTGGCCCCGGCGGGGGGTTGGGGGCCGCCGCCGCATACTACTTCGGAAGCGGGCGCCAAGCCGAAGACCTCCGCTCCCAACTGACGGGCCTGTATGAACAGCAGCGGGAACTTGATCGTGCCGGGGCCATGTCCCGCGATGCAAGGGCGGGAGGGAGCGGGACCAGCGCCGCCGAACAGCGTAAGCAGATCGACCTTGCCAATGACTATCTCGTCAAGCTTGACCCGGTTCTCAACCGCCAGCGCGAGTTGAACGTTCAAATCGAGGCATTTCAGCGGGCAGTGGAGGCCGCCGGGGGTTCCGGGTCCGAAGCCGCCCGGAAGTACGAGGAAGCCATTGTCCGGCTTCGGGGGGAGGTGCTTCACACGGTTGACGCGCAAGCCAAGTTGATTGAGCAGAACCGCCTTGCCGTTCGGGATGCCGGGTTGTCCGGCGGCAATCGGCAGTTCCAGACCATCTATGACCAAGCTGCCTTCGCTGTTGGGGAGCGATACCACCTCACCCCGGCGCAGTTGCAGGTGAACCCCGCCTTCCGTATGGACCGTCAGCCCGGCATTTCCGACGACAAGTTCGCGGAGATCATGGCCGAGGTCATGCGCCGGGCCACAGACCAGTTCCGGGCGGTGTTTGAGGCCAACTTCGCCAAAGAACAGGAACAGCGCACCCGAGAGATCGGGCTTATCCTGCAAGCGATGGAACCCGGGCGGCGGGGGCAGGATGCCCAAGCCCAGCTTCAAGCCCTGCGGACGGCCCGGGACGCAGCGCCGGTTGGAAGCCCTGAATACCGGCGCCTTTATGAGCGCGAACTCGCCAACTCCCGGCAGACGCAAGCTTATCAGCAGTCCGTACAGGACCGGCAAGAGATTGCCCGGATGCAGGCGCAAACGGATGCCCTGCGGCTACAGGCGGGGCTGCTGAACGGCACGGCAACCACCGTCACCATTCCCGGGGCCAGCCTTCCCACCGCCGCGGATGCCAACGGGGTGGCAAGCCAGGTTATTTCCATTCTTCGCACCAAGTATGGGGCTACGGATTCTGCTATCGCGGCCGTGCTGGGGAATATGCAGCGGGAAAGCGGATTCACGTACAACAAACCAGGGGATCAAAACGCCGCCGGGCAATACACGAGTTACGGACTTCTGCAATGGCATGACGGCCGGGATGTTCGTCGGCGGTCTGACCTTTTCCGGTTTGCAGGCACCACAAACCCAAGTGTTGTCCAGCAAATGGACTTTATGATGCAGGAGATCAACACTCAGCCGCAGTTGCGAGCAATGTGGCAGGCCATGCAAGGCGGGTCTGTTGACTTTGGGGCTGGTCAGTTTGCTCGTATTTTTGGCCGCGGGTCCGATCCAGATAGGGATGCCCGAGTTGCGTCCGCGAACTCACGCCTTTGGGCCGGGCGCATGTCGGGGAGCGGCGTTACCAGCACGCCCGCGACCACCGTCACCCTTGGCGGGGGTGCTCCCGTTGGCGAAGCGGACGCCCGCACGCAAACGGAAATCTTCACGCAAGCCATGCAACGAGTGATCGCTGGCACGTCCACATGGGCGGAAGCCCTCAAGCTTCTCACCCCGCAAATAACTGCCCAAGCCGATGCCCAGCGCCAGCTTGCCCTTGCCCAATCGGGCCGGGAAACGGCGCAGAAGCAGGCGTTGAACGCGGTGGAAATGCGCGGTGGGGCAGGTGCCCGGCGGGAAGCCGAGTGGCAGCAGCAAGCCTTTAACCAGGGGTATCAGGGGGCGGACGGGGACAGGTTCGTTGCCGCGCGCCGGGCCGCGCTGGGGGCGGACAATGACGCCAAGCTCATTCAGGAAGCCCAAGCGATGCGGGATACCATCGCTCTCACGGAGCGGGAGGTGCAGCTTGTGGGGGCGCTCCCGGCGGAACGCCAACGGGAGCTTGATCTTCTGCGGCTTCGGCAACGGGCGGTGCGGGACGGCCTCGATACCGAGAGTGCCGCCTACAAGCAGATGCAGGCGAACACAGCAGCCAATGCCGATGCTGCCGATAAGCTGCGGCGGGCACAAGGCCCTCTTGGAAGCTGGATTACCGAAGCCCGGGACAGTTGGAAGGGTTATCAGCAGGCCGCCGTGTCGGCACTGGACGGCACGGCGACGGGCCTTGCGGCCGTTCTGACGGGCACACAGAAGGCTGGGGATGCCGCCCGCAGTCTGGTGGCCAACTTTGCCCAGCTTGCCGCCAGCACCGCCTTCAAATCGGTTCTCGGCACGGTTATCGGGGGTGCCTTGGGTAGTGGGGGTTCTCCCTTCGACGGGGCCGGTATCTCTGCCAGCGCCAACGGCAACGTGCTGGTGGACGGCAAGCCTATACCTCTTCGGCAGTATGCAGCGGGGGGCATCGCCACCTCGCCCCAACTCGCGCTCTATGGAGAGGGTAAAAGCCCGGCGGAAGCGTTTGTGCCGTTGCCGGACGGGCGGTCGATCCCCGTTTCTATCCGGGGCGTCGGGGGCAAGGGCGGCGGCACGCAAACCAACACCTTCAATGTGTCTGTCAACGTGAGCGGTGGTGGTAGTAGTAGCGGGGCGCCGGGCGGCGGGGGTGATCCTGCCGAGATCGGACAGGCGGTCGCGGCGGCACTGCACAACAAGGTTGTCGAGGTGATGATCGAACAGCAGAGGTTAGGGGGAAGCCTCAACCCCGCCATGGGGTGAATGCCCCCCTTGCCCTCGATAGCTTCGCTTGGTTGAGTGTACGGCAACAAGGGAGGCAAGCGGTATGGGGGTAGCAATCTTGGCGCCGGTTCCGTCGAAGATCATTAGATCAGCTTTCGACACACAGAAGGCGTTTGGCCGGGTGGCATTCGGGAGCAACAATGAGAAATTCTTTGAGGGCGCAAAGGCACAGTCTGAGGACGATTTGCCGGTTTTGTTTTATGAATCGACGGTCGATCACGTTGACGACGATGTAAAACGTGTCTTCGCCCGGGGCACATTTGTAGGGATATGGAAAGAAGCAGGAAAGAGCGTTTACCCTAATCGTGACCATCGTCCAAGAGGTGCTGACGCCGACACCCCTTGGGCACTCTATTGGCTGGTTGAGGGTCTAACCGAACTTGCTGCCGAAGATCGGGTTCCCCTCACGCATTTGTCGTCAAATAGGACAGGCCAGCTTTTAGACCCGAACTTCACCCCCCGCACTCCCATTCTGGTGAAGGTTCCCTTCCTCTAAAACAGAGGAATTGCAGAATATTTGACAATGATTGCACGACAAATCCGGCTTTGGCGGATTATGCCGAATGCTAACCACCTCTCCCATAATCCAGTATGTTGAAATACCGGAACGATTAAGTCTCTTTTTTCGGCAGGCAGGGGGTACGCTCTTTTAAATAGTACCTATATCTACCTATGTCAATAGGTGATGATGAGGTTTATCCAGATTTCCCGCTAGCGGGAAATCGGATATTTTGGTCTCTTGCTTATTCAGGTTGTGGTTTAGGTCTATTCAGGTATTAGAAATCCGCTTTTGACGGATACCCTATCCGGCTTTGACGGATACCCTATCCGGCTTTGGCGGATTTGGTCCCTCCCCTATCCGGCAACGGCGGATTATTAGGTGGTGCAGAAGTGCTCCTCTCAGGGGGGATGGGCGCTTTTGCCCATTCCCAGGTGTCTTTAGGTACGCACACCCGGAACCGTAGGCGGGCGCAGATGGGAAAAGGGCGGGGCGAAGCAGCAAACCCTTGTTTGAGGCCCCGCCAGCGGTCGTAAAGCCGTGACGGCTACCATACCCCTCACCTGGCGTTTCCGGCCGTCCAGCGCCATAGGTAATAGACGCAAGGGGCATGTCTGTGGGCGAGGTCGGGAAGCCGGGGCTATTCTCCCCCGTCCTGGCCGGTCGAAGCCGCTGGTGAGGTTTCTAGGCCCATTCTCCGGGCATCGCCATACCGTAGGTGATCGTCCAGCCCTAACCACCAGTTACCGATCCGGTAGGCATGCTTGGCGAATGCGGCGAGGTCGGGAGTGGGGGGAGGCTTGGGCCAAACGCTCGGGTCGTCCTGAAGCTCGATAAATACGGTGTCTGCCCCACGCGGATTGGGAAGGCCATTGGCGAAGGTGAGGCCCGTGGTGAGGCCGCTCCATCGCCGGACGACACACGGGATTATCGCCCAAAGGCAACCTCGCGGTGTCTCACGAAGTATCGCCGTCCAACGGTCCAAGCGGCGCAGGGTCCA
Source organism: Scortechinia acanthostroma (assembly GCA_011319215.2). Lineage (NCBI taxonomy): Eukaryota > Fungi > Ascomycota > Sordariomycetes > Coronophorales > Scortechiniaceae > Scortechinia > Scortechinia acanthostroma. The sequence continues at coordinate 3,680 of JAABUG020148501.1, read as the reverse complement.
GGGTTCCTTCTCTCCGGTGCATCGGCGCCAAAGATCGTCGCATGCGGGGATCGTCTCACCCGTGCCGCGCCTCCGGTATGTGAAACCGTCCATTGGAGCAGGTAAGCACGCCATTCCCGGTGCTCCCCGCTTGATCGGTATCGCCCGGAGCGCAGCTTTCCGCTGCTCGTATTCCCCCCGGGTCATGGCTTCGGATTGTCGTGAACCGACGAACCGCCATAGACCGTATAGCCGCCCGCTATTTTCCAGCGTAGCAATGATTCCTTTTCTGTGGAAGTGATTGCCCTATACTTCGGAGCAACCCCACCCTTGGCGGGTTTACCAGCAAGACGGGTCCGCTCGATATATCCCACCAGATCATAGGTTGGCAGGTCTAGGCCAAAAATATCCATGAACTCCTCAGTCGGACGAAGGAATGTGTTCTTGATCTTAGCAAATCCATGTATTTCTTTTGTGATTAGACGAGATACACCTTTTATAGCCTTTGGCCACTCGTCGGGTGTTACTCCGCTTGCGGCTTGCCAGTCAGCAGCCGTAAGGGCAGCATACCGCGTGGTGTCTTTACTGTTTTTGACGGCGCGCAAACGCTGAAACTTGTACTGAAAGCTATACATCAGCACGGCGCTGGGGAGGTAAGAGCAATACCTTGAACGCCACCACCATATCGAGGGCGGATGCTCAAGGGTGGGAGTCCAACCCTCATCCACCACCCGCTCAAGGGCTTCCTGCGCCTTGAGCAAAGCGGCCTTTCGAGGTGACACTTTTTGACTGGAAAGCACGCCAGCAGTGGGCGCGCTGTTGCCATCGGCTGTAGCCGGAGCTATACTGTCCATATCCGCTGAACCTTTCTGTAACCCGGGCGGCAGTTTGCGGCTGCTGCCCGGTTTCTACGATGCCATTAATTGCATCTTACTTGAGCCTATGCGTCCCGCACTATACCGCTACCATCTTGCCGCGGGACTCTGCCCATGCCAGCAAAGCCCCAGGATCATAGATGTTGCGATTGCCCCACCGCACGCGGGGCGGTCCCTTGCCTTGCTGCCCCAGCTTACGAAGGGTGTTCTTCGTCATGGGGTAGCCGTTGGCAGTCAGGAGCTCGACAGCGCGATCCGCTATCAGCTTGGTCTGGATTACAGTGTCCATTGAAGTGGGTTCCGGTAAGTGAAGGCACCCCGCCTATCTAGGCAAGCGTTGGAAGCCTGTCATTTACTAAAAACACCTTGGCACCTTCTTTGCGCCACTTGGCGTATGTTTCCTCGCTTATCCTGCGACACATGCGGTTGTAGATGGTTCGAGGGGCATACAGAACGTCCTTCTTTCCCCCGACCACCGGCAGGTTTGCTTTCTTCGCCCATTCACTTAAGGCTTGTGCCTCTGCCCACCTGGTTTCCCGGGCCTCGCCGGACGCGATACGGCGCGCAAGCTCTTGCTCGTAAAGAAGCCAAAGCACCTTCGGCCTCCCCCGTCCGACCTTCTCAGGTGTGAGCGTGTCCAGCATTAGGCAGCTTTGGTAAGAGACACCACGTTGCCCTTCGCGCCGTCGAGGGCTTGGGCAATGCGGGCTGCTGCCGGGAGGGGGTGACGGTGCTCGCCAACGTTCGTGAGTTTCGTGTATCGCGTCACCATGGCCCGGGTCTCCCAACCCCCTATCGCCATGATCTCGGAATCTGTTGCCCCGTGTTCGGCCGCAAAAGTCACCATGGTGTGCCGGAAGACGTGCGGGTGTGCGTCTTCGACCTTCGCCCGCGTGAGCACCACCTTCACGAGTTGCGCGAAACGGGAGTCATTGACCGGCTTCTCCGGGTCGCTTCCGGCCATGATGAACGGTCCAACCCGGGTTGCACCTTCCAACAGCGCAACCGCCGGGGGATGAAGTCTCACCCCGCGCGGCCCGGTTTTTGAGTCCGGTAGCTTCAACAGCCGGAGTTGGGGATTGTAATCCGTCCACTTGGCGAGGCGGATTTCCCCCGGGCGCAGTCCCGTCACGGCAAGCAGGCGGATGCCCAACGCCACGGTTGGCAGGATACGCCCCTCATCCTCTAGCTCGCGCAATGCCTGTCCGATGCGGACCAGTTCATCATCGGAGAACGCCCGATTGCACCTGATCTCGGGGTTCTTTTGAATGCCTCGGCAGGGGTTGGAAGTCAGCAGGCCATCTTCGATAGCTGTCCGGCAAGCCCGAGACAGATGAGCAAGGGCACGATTGGCGCTGATATTAGACTTAATACCCTTGAACCATGCCTTGACCTTGGGTGTAGTCAGCTCAGAGACACGCATCTTACCAAAGGACGCTTCCGAAAGCCTGCGCTTTGGATCGTCAGACTTGCGTCCTGTGATGAACCGCTCAATCAGTGCAATTTCACACCGGGCCGTGCTGGGCTTGTTATACTTTTCGACGTGATCTGTGATGAACCCGAGCATGAGGCCCGAGACGGTTTGCTCCTTCTTGGCATCTTGGCGCTCGACAACAGGATCACCCCCTTGTGCAACCTTGCCGAGCAGCTTCTTCGCCTCCCCCCGGGCAAGGGGGAGGTCGAAGGCAGGCCCAACGCGGCCCAAGCTCACCCGGCGGGCCTGCCGCTTGTCTTTAGGCCGATACTGGACAACGAAGCTCTTCACCCCCGAAGGGGACACCAGAAGGCCAAACCCCTTCATGGAGGTATCCCACAGGAAGGTGGGCTTGCCATTCACGGCAGCGGCTTCTTCGACCAGCGTTTTCGTCAGCTTGGGCATGGCTTATTTCCGGGCCTGATAAGCCGATAATAAGCCAAACAAGGGATGCCGAGCAATGCCCGGCATACCCCAACCGCCTCCAACAAGGCAAGAAGTTGCGTCCATTCCCGGGGCTTACGGCCAATCCGGGTGACTAGGGTAGGAGAGACACCTCAGAGGCAAATGGACTGCAAATCCTTGTATGCCGGTTCGATTCCGGCCCGGACCTTCCCCTGCGACGCCGGAGGGTCAAACGTCGCAGCCCAGCTTGTCCCCCGGGGAACCCCTCCATGGTGCGGGAAACCGATTGCTCCTGACCGGCGCAGATCTTACGCAGCCTTGTATGGCTGGTGCCACGCAAGGCTGCTCAGGAATGGCTGAAACGCCTCGTTTTGCCGGCTCCGCGTGGGCGCGCTCCGCCGGATGATGCTTAGCCTCCAGGGCCGGTGATCTGGCGGGCCGGAGCGGTGATGCCCTTTTGGCGCAGGGCGGACAGGCGGTCGCTGAGGTTGGCCGGGGCCGGGAGGCGGCCTTGGACCTGCGCCATGGCGAGGGCGATGTTCTTGTCGTCCTGCTCGGGCCGGGTGGGGGCGAGGAGCTTGGCCTTGGCGTTGGCGGCTTCGGCGCTGGCGAGGTTGCGGGCCGCGTTGTCCTGCATGGCCTTCAGCGCGACGGTGAGGCCGCTGGCCTGAACGTTGTTCCTCCAGAAGCTGTTGAGCCCGCTCTGGACCGCGTTCCAGCTCGTCCCGCTCAGCGTGGTCCCCGCCTCCACGGCGACGAACATGTCCGGCTTGAGCGACACGGAGCCGCCCTGCGATCCGGCGCAGCTCTGCGGCTCGCAGCCGAGCGTGGAGAAGATGGTCCAGTTGTTACTGCACTGGCACTCTGCCACATGACCTGCGCCGGGCGGGTTCACGAGGATCTCGTCGCCGGCCGCGGGCGTGGCGGTGGGCGGCGTGGTGGAGGGG
>JAABUG020148390.1:0-13481 GCA_011319215.2 Scortechinia acanthostroma | reverse complement strand
CCTCCTCTACTTCCTTATCACCGCCATGTACCCACGATTCCTCGTTACGCTTGACGAGGACCTCCAACCGCTCACCGTGAACGTACGTGTCGGTCAAGCTGTGGATGTGGTTGGCCAAGCCGGTCGTCCCAAGACGATCACCGGCTGGCAAACACAGAGCACACCCGTCCTTCTGTCCTACGGTGAAAGAGCAGAGCTGGAGGATGAGCAATACATTCCCCTTAGTAGCACCCTTGAAGGCCTTGTGATCTTACGAAAGGTAAGCTCCTCGAATGATCCTCCCATATGAATTCTTTATTCTGCTGATAACTAACTGGCCTGATTTAGAACCCCGATTGGCAAGAGAATTCCGCTTGATTGAAACGATGATTCGTGACACTTCTTTTGCAGGTTGGGCCGGGTACGGGGGCAACCATATAGCGACCGACGAGGTTGGATTTAATGTATTTGAAAACGAGTCAACAAATAGCATGCCACGATATAGTTCTAGACTTAAGTGACTGCGTGGTTCCGCATGTAAGTGACGAATCGTATACAATTAGATATGAATGCCAGGGCGGCAGAACGTACTGTTCTTTCACAGATTATGCGATTTACATCAGCTGCGGCTCCAATAATGAAGAAACAAATCATTGCTCATAAGTACCTAAGAGACCTTTGTGAACAATACAATCTGTCGCGATGTCTACGGTGCCTTGTATAGTCCGTAAAGGACTATATCAAGGAAGCGCTCAAATAGGAAAGTAGGGCTTAGGGCATCAAAGATGTAACTTTTTTCCGCCATGACATCCGCAACAACGGCCGACGACAGACAGACTGTTCGAAGGATCTCTTCCTTTCCCTTCCTACAATCGCTTTTATCACTCGCTACGGACAAGAATGAAGCTCGATGCCAAAGCGCTTCGATACCTCACTTCAGAGGACTTCCGCGTTCTCACTGCGGTATGCCTGTCATTTGCCCCGCCTTTGCTGCTTCTCATCACAGCTCGTTGTCTGACAGCTAACAAGAGCTCTACATAGGTGGAAACGGGCAGTAGAAATCATGAAGTCGTCCCGACGCCGTTGATCGTCCAGCTTTCAGGCCTCCGGGGCGGCAGTGGAGTCCATCGGTCCATCTCCAACCTGGCTAAAACTAATTTGATCGCGAAAGTGAAGAATGCGAAATGTACAGTTATTCCGCACCTTACTAGCGATATACTTTGGATGAATGTCTTTGCTGATCTCGTTCTGCATTCAGATGATGGCTACCGGCTCACTTACGGAGGTCTCGACTACCTAGCGCTGAACGCTCACCAGAAGCAGAAATGCATTTACTCCGTCGGCAATCAGATCGGTGTTGGGAAAGAGTCCGATATCGTCGTCGTCGCGGACCATAAGGGAACACAATGCATCCTGAAGATTCACCGCCTGGGCCGCATTTCCTTCCGAACAGTCAAGACCAACAGAGATTATCTGCGCCATAGGAGTTCGGCTTCGTGGATGTACATGTCACGATTGGCGGCGATGAAGGAGTTCGCTTTTATGAAGGCTCTTCGAGAGAGCGGATTCTCAGTACCCGAACCTATTGCGCAGAACAGACACACGATCGTCATGAGCTTGATCGACGCATTTCCGCTACGGCAGATTTCGAGAGTTCCCAAGCCTGCGTTACTGTATTCGGAGCTTATGAATACGATCATGGAGCTTGCTCGATTTGGCCTTATTCACGGTGACTACAACGAGTTCAATATTCTGATCAAAGAAGAAGAGGACCCCGATGCGAAGGGAAAGGCTCCTGCTGATGCGGAGAACGATGAGAATATCCGGCTGGTTCCGGTCATTATCGATTTCCCGCAGATGGTGTCTATCGATCATCCTAATGCCGAGTTCTATTTCGACCGCGATGTGAATTGCATCAAGCGCTATTTCCAACGAAAGTTCCATTTTGTCAGTGATGAGCCAGGTCCTTTCTTCGCGGACGCCAAGAAGCTGCTCTTGAAGGACCCTGGGAAGCGATTGGACGTTGAGGTAGAAGCATCTGGTTTCTCGAGGAAGATGGCTCGCGAGCTGGAAGCCTACATGAAGGAAGTCGGCGCAAATGGGGACGGGGACGAGTCGAGAGAAGGTGATGGTGACAGCGACGACGAGGAGGACGAACAGTCGGGATCTGAGTCGCAGGAAAAGGATGAGCATGACAACAACGATAAGGAACGAGCGTCTGGTTCTGTAACAGACGAGATTAGCGAGAGTTCTCGGAAATTGGGAGAATTGCATGTATCAGAGACATCTGAAGGGCGGTAGCCCTCAGCATGATAACGCAAAAGACAATCACCTTAATGATCATAATGAAAACATGATTCAATGTTCCGTCCAATGTAATTCTGCAATTCCATGCCGAGTAGAGCGGTGCACATAAAATGTTGAAGGGTCCTCTACCTCATCGTGAACATGTACTATCGCAGCACTTTTATACGGTAGGCGGTGCGGCCACACGTGCATTTTTCCAAATTCCGCCGAGGTGACAGGATCCGGCAATCGAGCACGAATCCTACTTATTCATATACCCATCACTTTTACGCTTCCATCCGGTTTCCGATTTTCCAATTGAAGCCGGGATATACAGAATCAAGATGGTGCGCAAATTCTCTAAATTTCCCAAAAAGCCCGCAGACTGGCTGCCCCCATCTGCGCCGCTGTCGCAGCGCAAGCAGGTATTTCTGTAAGTCCACCAAAGGCCGATTCAAACCTCAATGAGCCTTTCCTAAAGGCATATCTGTTCATTGGGCTGACTATATATCGCAATCCAGACCTGACTTCACAATCGCCCTCATCCGCACACCCTTCCTCCCCCCACGATATGCCTCGTTCTACGTGCCCTTGAATTTCAACAAGCTGGATATGCGCGACTACCTGCAGCGCTTATACGGCGTCGGTGTCCTCCGTGTTCGCAGTTACGTCGAGCAACAGAAAGTAACCCGCCTGCGGCCGCTGGGCAAGTTCGGCTACGGCCGTCTGAGGAGGCCGATGTCGAAGAAGAAGATGACGGTGGAGATGAAGGAGCCGTTTGTGTGGCCTGAGGCGCCGACGGATATGTCACCGTATGTTCACCCTAGCATTTTTCTTTTTCTGCGGGAATGGCGACGTGGACGTGTGCTAATGTTTTTGGGGCAGATGGGAGAAGGACCAGTACTTCAACGCCGAGAAATACCAGAATGAAATCCAACGCTCGCAACGGCCCGAGGCTGCTAACGAGCCCAACAAGACCGAGCGCGAGGAATACGCAAAGGAGGCGAAGGAGCTGCTGGAGCGCACGAAGACGTGGAGACCGACTTGGCAGGCGTTGGGACTCAACTATGACCGGTCAATATTCAGAGCAGGCAAGGATTCGACTTCGACAAGTTCATAGATTCGATGCCTTCTTTTTCTTTTCTTCTTCATTCGTGCTGGGGATAGAAATGCGGAAACTTGCTACTTTTCTATGGGCATTTTCTTTCAGGGATCCCTTTCTTGTTTACATGTTTCTAACCTTGTACCATATGTCGAAATTTCCTCTGACTATAAATATGATATTCAGGGGGGTTATGTTCTTCACTGAAGGCTACAATTTGAGCATTGCAGATTTAAGATGGACGTAAATAGGAAGGAAAGTCAATCAAGATGGTCATTGACTGGACTATACAAGACGCTATGCTAGAGTAATTGGGTTGGATGCGCTAATACAAAAGCGAGTGACATGGTGATAAAGACAGATGGCCAATGGTCAGTCCAAGCAATCACGAAGTATCCAAAAATATGAGTATAATCCAATGCAAAGAGCTTAAGTCGAAGAACTCTACAGCCGGCTTTCAACAAGGTTCATGTGGTGTTGTCCAGGCCAATGCGCGTCAGGCCAGACTTGACGAATAGCTTCCCAAATATGCCTGTGGTGCAACATATGTCAGTAACCAGTTATGCTTTTCCAATGTGAGGATCAACCGTGTCTTACCTGACATAGACAATCTGCAAGCCATCATGGACCTCTTGCGGTACATCCTTGACATCCTTCCGGTTCTGCTCAGGTAGAAGGACAGTCTTGACACCGGCACGCAGTGCTCCAATCAATTTCTCCTTGATACCTCCAACTGGCATCACCCGTCCTCGCAGGGAGACTTCACCCGTCATCGCAATCTGGGGAGGGACAGCTTTGCCTGTGAAAAGCGAGATCAACCCGATTGTGTGAGCAAGCCCAGCAGATGGACCATCCTTGGGGATAGCTCCTGCTGGGCAGTGGACATGCAAGCTTCGGTTCTTCATGATGTCCTCGTTGGGGTCATGTGTAAGACCGAGCTCAAAAGAATGAGCTTTGACCCAGGTCAAGGCGACTTCCACACTTTCCTTCAAAACATCACCAAGCTTGCCTGTAAGCTGAACGCGACCGTTGCCAGGCATGTCCGCAACCTCAATGAACAAGATGCTACCCTGGCCTCCAGTCGAGTACGCGACAAGGCCGGTCACGACGCCTGGCCGACCATGCTTCTCGGCAATCTCTTCGTCAAAGCGTTCAATTCCAAGAATTTCTTCCAAGTCGCGAAGGGCAACCACAGGATTGTACGTATCCAACCTGCCATTATCAACCGCATCTGCATATTGGACGGCCTTGTGTCGACAAATCGAACCCAACTCGCGCTCGAGGTTCCGCACACCCGATTCTCTTGTGTAAGAGGTAATCACTTTGTCAATGACCTCATCAGAAAGAATGACTTGGCCCTCGGACAAACCATTGGCTCTGATCTGCTTGGAAATTAGATGTCTCTTGGCGATATGTCTCTTCTCAACAGTCGTGTAGCCGGATAACGTGATTGTCTCCATGCGATCGAGTAGCGGCGCGGGTATGGTATCAAGAGAATTTGCAGTGGCTATGAAGAGGACCTTGCTCAGGTCAATTGGGATGTTGATGTAATGATCGACGAATGTGTTGTTCTGCTCGGGATCCAGGACCTCCAGCATTGCTGCGGATGGATCCCCTTGGAAATTGGCCCCGCCCACTTTATCGATTTCATCAAGGAGGAATACAGGATTGGCAACGCCGACCTTTTTGAGACCGTTCACGACCAGGCCTGGCATAGCAGCGACGTACGTTCTCCGGTGGCCTCGAATTTCAGCCTCGTCCCTCACGCCACCAAGCGAGATCCGGTGGAACTTGCGTCCGAGAGACATGGCCACGGACCGTGCCAAACTCGTCTTGCCAGTACCAGGTGGCCCAACGAGCAACAGGATTGGAGACTTATCGGTCATACGTTTTGACTGAAGCAGATTCAATTTTGCTTCAAGGGAGACTCTGTCTGACTCAGATAAAGCAGGAACATCCTTCTCGGGATGCCCTTCATTGGCAGCATCAAGTTCCTTGGTGAGCGCAGCAATTTGCCGCTCGACATCTTGATTAGTTGACTGCTTCAGTCGCAAGACAGCCAAGTATTCAAGCAGTCTCTTCTTGATCGTCTCAAGGCCGTAATGGTCCTCATCCAACTGCTTCCTTGCTCTCTTCAGGGTCTCGGGGCCGAGTTGGTCCTCGGTGACCTTGGTCCAGGGAATATCGGCGAGGTTTTCGAGATAAGTTCGGCAGACGCCATATTCGGCGTTCGCCGGGTTCATCTTCCGGAGACGTTTCAACTCCTTGTCAGCAACCTTCCGAGCCTCGGGACTAAGCCCTGCCTCCTGGAGTCTCCGTTGCAGTTCATCGACTTCGTTTGTCTCCTTGTCGTCCTCGTTGTTGCGTCCGCCAGCTGCTCCAGGGGGCATCAAACCCGTTAAGCCGGCCATGGCTCGCCTTGCCAACAACTCACGATCTCGAGGATCAATCTGACCGATGTCAAACGGAGAATTTGGTGGGAATGAAGAGGTCGAGATCGTTGTAACTTTGACGCTGTTCTTGATTTCTTGGACCTGGCGGCCCAAGAGCTCGACGACTCTTTCCAACCTAGTTCTCAGAGAGAAAGAAGCCAATACGCGAAGTTTCTCCTCAAAGGTAGAATCAGCTACATCTGCCATGAAGTCGGCCAGATTGCCTGCCTGCGATAAATCCGTCTTGGCGATGTACACCTCGAATTTGCGAGCAACAAGTGGCGACAGGCGCGTGCCATTCGAAGGCAGTAGTGACGACAGTCGTAGGAGTGTTATGAGTTCGCGCGATAGTTGTCTCAACTGCTGGAATAACTCGACGGTTTCTGCGTCGTTGGAGACGGCATCTATGGACTTGTTACTAGCTGCGATTCATATATTTAACGGCAAATGGATTTGTGCACCAACCTCGTTCATTGTGCAGAACCACCTCTGCCTCGAAAAAGGGCCTCTCCTTCAAGACTTGTTTGATGGTGAAACGTTGAACTCCTTGAACCACGAGGAACGGCTCTGCATAGGCACGTCGCTGCACCCCTATCACTTTGCCGACGGTGCCGTACCGGAAGAGATCCTCCTTTCTTGCCTGACCTGCATCTATAGCATCATATTCCTCCTTCTTAGCAGCATCCAAACTTCCGTCATCAATCAGCTGCTGGCCGTCCTTGCTTAGCAAAGGCGAACTCAAAGGTACGCAACCGAATGTGATGGAGTTCCCATCCCGTTTTCCCAGATTTGTCTGATCAAGCAGAGTCGAGAGAAGGTTGGCAAGATCAGGGCGATTCGACACCGGTATGCGTAGAGTGACTCCAGGGAGCAATACGGAGCCTTTGGGGAGAGGGACTAAGGACAGCTTCGTCGCTCTTCCGTTATTGGAACCCATTTCGGCCTCCCAGTCCGAAAGACACGAGTTGAGTAAATATCAAACAAAGCTATTAGTATAGGGCCACGGTGATACAGCGTTGCTTTGAAGCCAGTTAATCAAAATGAATGGGCTGTATGGTGTCGGATGGTCGGTTTTAAAACCGCAGAGAGGTTCCAGAACCCCATAGATGAACGTGACTCTGGGGAGGGCGATTGAAGCGATAAGCGCTTCCCGATGCCGAGGTTCGCGTGATCTACGTCAGTCAGATCCGGGGATTTGTAAAATTTGTAAGGCACCTGGTAATGAGCCCCAGACCTTTGGCCTGATTTTAGCAGTTTTCGATATAGGCAAATCAGATCAGTATAAGTATCACCAACTCAAGTATCTCAATAAACGTCACTGAATTCTCCGTAGGCTGGTGTGGTAGAGGAACTGGCTTGCAATCACTGGATCTGTATCAGTATTTCACCGTGGTAAGATAACTTTGCGGTTATCGGTACCTTACGGTACAGCCTGTGACAGTACCTATCTCAGAGCGGAAGGCGGTAACCTCCATTAGTTACTGATTGCCCGCCAAAACGGCTTCAAATTTCCGGAAGGATATCTTGTGTTCTACAGATTGGACCACTCAACCTTCAACATCTTTGTACAGCAGATATTCTGTACATAAGTTTCTATCGACTAAACCCTTCGATAGACTGCTGTGCCGTCCGGAACAAACCTCCTCGCCCCCTGCTGAAACACTCATCGCAATGGCCTCTGCCCCGCCTTCATCCGAGGCCGCAAATTCCTCATCGCGGAGAACCTTCACGATAGGGACACGCAAATCTAAGCTTGCTCTGTTGCAAACCGACCTGGTTGTTGCAGCGCTGAAGAAGTCATGGCCGGAATATACATTTCGAATCCATTCTCAGGAGACAGCGGGTGATAAGAATACAGTTATTGCTCTCCGCGAATTCACTACCAAGAACCTCTGGACGCAGGAGTTGGAGGAGCTTTTGACGGCTGGTGATGTCGATCTCATTGTTCATTCATTAAAGGGTGGGTTTATCGCGCCTGCCTCAGATTGCCATAGTTCTTGCTACTGATCGATAATTGATTTTAGATGTACCGACTCAGCTACCTCCCTCATGTACATTGGGCCCCATGATGCAGAGAGAAGATACAAGGGATGTTCTGGTGATGAAGAAAGGATTGCCCAATATGGCGTTTTCCGAGATGCCTGCAGGGTCTGTTGTGGGTACTTCATCCATCCGCCGTACTGCTCAACTCGCCCGGCGATACCCTCACCTGAAGGTCCAGGATGTGCGCGGCAACATCGGCACCCGGTTAGCGAAACTAGACGCTGAGGACAGCCCATTCACTTGCATTATCTTGGCTGCAGCTGGTCTGTTGAGACTAGGACTGGAGGATCGCATATCTCAGTATCTTGACTCGAAGAATAGCGGGATGCTCTACGCAGTTGGCCAAGGAGCACTTGGTGTCGAGATTCGCAAAGATGATAAGCTTGTGCGGGATATGCTCGAGTCTATCGGCGATCATGAAACAACTATGTCCTGCCTCGCAGAGCGAAGCCTCTTGCGAACTCTTGAGGGTGGCTGCAGTGCCCCTCTCGGTGTTGAAACGGAGTGGGTCCAGGATTCGGATGGGTCGTCCAAACTGAGAATGAGGGCCATAGTCGTCAGTGTCGACGGTCGTGAAAGTGCTGAGGTCGAAGTAGACGGTTCGGTTGATACGGCAGAATCCGCTGAAGAGTTCGGTGTGACCGTTGCGAAGGCACTGGTAGAAAAAGGCGCAGGGGAGATTCTTGAGGAGATCCAGCGGAAAAAGCTCACACCTGGTGAATGAGCAAAATATCCAACGTCAGCGAACTGGAGATGCTGGTCTTCTCCCTTGTCTTAGCTAAAAGACATGATTATAGGCCGATACCCCCATGTAAAAAGATATGATGCACAATCAGGCTTGGATAGGTGTATATAAGCACGTTCTTCCGCCTCGTCTCCGGACATTATCTCTGCAAAGCGTCGAATCATCATTTTGAATGTCTCAACATAAAGAATGATCCGTCAGCAGACGTATTTTACTGCGGGCTCAAGAACAATTATTTAGCAACGACTTGCATTGCACGACTAGGGGTATCAGCTCCAAGTGTCCATTTCTAGGCACATCTCCGTTGAATGACTTCAACGCTAAGGCATCAGCCCCTATTCAAGGTGTTCCCGGAGCCTCTTGGGTTCGCTTCCTTGAATTCGTCCCAAGCCCGAGCCTTCATTGTCTCTTCATCTGCCTTGTCCATGTCATCCTCGTCTATTTCCGGTTTCATACCAGACTTTTCTCCACCCTGAACTATACCACCTCTTCTCTTTTCTTCTTCCAGATATTCATCAATCGTCATCGTGGGGAGATTATGGCCGGACCTAAACACGCCCTGTTGGAGCTGAGTGCGGCGATCCAGTAAAGTAAAAGGCTGCAATGGCTTCCCCTCTTTACTTAGTATCGGCCCGGACTTTCCACCTCTGAGGAGCTGGGATAAAGGCCCGTCGAGACGCTCCGAGTAATCTGAATGACCGTCGTTGTTTCGTCGTCTGGAGTCGTCCTGCGGGAGTTGAGTGGGATTGGGAGGATTATTGCGAATCACTGAAAGCATTGAAAGTTCTTGTGAGAGTAAATCCATCGACTGGAAGGCCTGATGCGTGTACAAACTGATTTCTGCAAGGTAAAGTTTGCGGACGTCTTCGTCATCACTTTGTAGCCGGCTCTGATTATTCGACAAATACTGTTGGGACTGTAAGTAAGGCTCACGACCGCGGGAGAGCCATTGAACGAACCTCCAGCCGTTGTTTGAGCTCTTTCTCCTCCCGAAATCTCGATAGCTTCACTTCTCTTCGGGTGGCTGCATCATTAGTCGGAGTCAGCGAGAAAGACGAAGGATTCGATATGTAGCGTTCGAGCAGTTTCTTGTCGTTGTCATTAAGCAGTCCGTAGTCATCTAACCGCGAAAGGAATTTCTCATATTGTTCCAAAGCGCGCCGGATAGTAGACTCGCGGTCTGAGGTATAGGTACGTTGGAGAATGTCTGCGAGGAGATAATCCACGGTGAGGTACCTGTGCAGAGAAGTAAAAGTCATGAGCACAAAATCGTCACAGCCCCAGCAGGCATTTAACTCACTGTATATCCCCTGTTGCAATATCTCCCAGAGGCTCATTCGAGCTGAACAAGGAGAGTTGGGCAACGAGGCGCTGGCATTCCTCGAACTTCGCTATCGTTGCAGTAACATCGTTGCGATAGGAGTCAGAATTGGAGTCGGGCCGCGACTCCAACGAGGTTTTCTCGGCCTTTGCAGCGGTAAATAACGATCGAAGGCTTTGAGGTTGCTCCATTCTGGGCAATGACGGTATGATAACGACAATCGACAAGATCAAGCTTCGTTGCGGTTCGCAAAAATAATATTATCGGGCTCGCCCCGCGGCGCCAGATCCACGCCCCGCAATCAGTTGGTCCGGAGCTCTTATCAACGGCGCTGGAGTCGAGATATACTGAGCTTCAAACTCATCGCTGTCTTACTTCACTACAGCTTCCATGATTGTTATGGGTGATGATATATAAGAATTTGCATCAGAGCAGTAATGGGTAACAGACTGAAGCAAAGTCATCATGTGCAGAGTCCTTGTTTTGCGTACAAACCCTTCTGTTTGCGATCAATATCACCTCAAACGACTAAGCTATAGAGCTTCCTTAATTGTTTATGCATTCACTCTACCTTCACTCTTCATTCTGTTCTTCTATAATTTCAGTTCGTTTTCTCCTCATAATGAATGCAAACCTGTTCACTCCCCCCTGTGTACTTACTCATATCCTTCTCATGAAGCAAAAGCAATATATTTCTGCACTTCCTCCGTCCTTTCCCAACTCAGCCATTCCAGAATACCTCAACCATGACTGAACAGGTATCGCTGGTGGATGTGTCACCATCTGTGGCTTTGAAAGGCGAAGACTCCAGCAATGTTGCACTGTTACAAGACCTCTTCATAAAAGATGTTGCTGCAAGCGACCCAGCAGACTCTAGTGCAGATGTCCAAAAAGACGAGCCCGCTTCAGACGATTCTGATAATGATAATGAAGACGTGGTTCCCAATCAAAATGATCTCTCACAGCGACGACGAGTCCAGAACGCTCAATTTGAAGCCCTGTCAGGACCCCCCGTTCGAGATACTTCGTAAGCTACGACTGACTTAGACGCAGGCTGTGCAAGCGCGCCGATACAGATCCCAACGAAGACACGGCTAGAGCGCCAATAGCTTCATCAGATGGTGAGCTATCCATCGCTCATTTGATCGCGAAGCAGGATCTGGGTAGCGGGGTGCTGGATCCAAGGGAATACCAGATTGAGCTGTTCGAACGGGCCAAGGCGCAGAACACAATCGCCGTTCTTGATACAGGTATTGCCATTAAGCTGGCTTTCAGCAATTCCATCCTGTAAGTAAGTGAACCTTCTGCTGACCAGTATGTAGGATCGGGAAAGACATTGATCGCCGTGCTTTTGCTGAGACATACCATCCAGAATGAACTGGATGATCGTGCGAATGGAAAACCGCATCGTGTATCGGTCTTTCTGGTATTTGTTTTGCTAGCCTTGGTGAGGTGTTGACTAACTTGTTGCAAGGTTGACAGCGTCACACTCGCATATCAACAGGCGGCCGTTTTGCGCAATAACATCGACCAGAATGTTGCGCATTTCTTCGGAGCCATGGGCACTGACCTATGGGATAAACGGACCTGGGATGAGCATTTGCAGGGGAACATGGTGATAGTTTGTACAGCGGAGATCCTGAACCAATGCTTGCTCAGTTCATACGTAAAGATGGATCAAATAAACCTTCTGATCTTTGATGAAGCTCATCATGCGAAGAAAGATCACCCATATGCCCGGTTCGTGGTACCTATGAGATCCCAGAGCTAATACTAACTTTGTTAAAGCATCATCAGAGATTCTTATTTCAAGGCACAGCCTTCTCAGCGTCCGCGGGTCTTCGGAATGACAGCTTCGCCAATCGACACAAAAGGCGACATCACTGAAGCTGCAACGTATGTTCTCGGCCAGTGAGCAAGAGGATATCAGACTAATCCCTTGTAGGAGGCTAGAGACTTTGTTGGATAGTCGAATCGCCACAACTTCAAAGATCACCCTCTTGCGGCAAGTTGTCAGTCGTCCCATAGAGAACGTGTGGGCGTACAACAGGCTTGAGTCACCTTTCGCAACAGAACTTTACAAGCTCATGGACGCTCGCTATGGAAATATCAAGGTACTCGAAGGAGTCTTTAGATTTGCCTGGCATGCCAGCTCAGAACTAGGGAAATGGTGCTCAGACAGAGCATGGTGGCATGCCTTGGGAGACGATGTGTTGCCCAAACTTGAGGGTAACATCAACAAGATTGTTGAGTCGACTCCCTCGAATGCAGAACATGCAGCTGTTGTGAAAGACATTATACGCATCAGAGAAGCAAGTGATATCGTCAAGAGCCACTCTTTCTCTGATCCGGAGCTCACAGGTCAACTCAGCCCTAAAGTGCAGCTTCTCCGTACGGAACTCAGCAAACACTTCAGCCATGCCACAGGAACAAAATGTATTGTCTTTACGGAGAAGCGCTACACTGCTAAAATTCTCAATGAGCTTTTTACAGTTCTGAACATTCCTCATTTACGTCCAGGGATTCTCATTGGCGTTAGACCTGGTGACATCGGCGGCATGAACATTACGTTTCGGCAACAGTTTCTCGCTTTAGTCAAATTCAGAACGGGAGAGATCAATTGCTTGGTGAGATACTCCGCGAAATGCTCCAATCGTGACTTGCCTGACATGTAGAAGTTTGCTACATCAGTGGCGGAAGAAGGTCTCGATATCCCAGATTGCAATCTGGTTGTCAGGTATGTTATGGCACCACAATGTTCATGGATAGAGATTAACTTTACCAGATTCGATCTTTATCGCACACTTATCCAATACGTCCAAAGTCGAGGACGAGCTAGACATTCCACCTCCACGGTACGTTACTCTATCTAGTTGGATTGCCTTTGACTAGCCTTTGACTTTATCTACGCTCAGTACGCAAATATGGTCGAAAAGGACAATGCAGAGCATGAAGAACGGCTTAAAGAGGTTCGCGAGGCCGAAGTAAGTGAACTTTTAGATCTTGGTCATCTTTGAATGGGTCTGACGGATCAGAACATTATGCAACGGTTCTGTGAAACTCTCCCCGAAGATCGAATACTGCACGGAAACGACCATGACTTGGATTCGCTACTTCAAGAAGAGGAAGGAAGACGAACCTTTACCGTAAAAAGCACGGGAGCAAAGCTCACATATCATTCCGCCACTGCAGTTCTTGCGCGTTATGCTAGTTCTCTGGTAAGCTCTGTCACCTTAATGTTCATGAAAGTTTGATATCAACATTGCACAGCAATACGAGAAGGAAAGCGTACCTCAAGCAACCTATGTAGTCTCGCCTGTCAACAATGCCTATATTTGCGAAGTGATATTGCCTGAAAAGTCGCCCATTCGAGGACTCACTGGAAGCCCAGCAATGAGAAAGGCCATCGCCAAACAATCTGCCGCTTTCGATACGTGCATCTTGCTCCGAAAAAACAGATTGCTTGATGATTATTTCAATTCCATCTATCATAAACGCTTGCCAGCAATGAGGAACGCAAAGTTAGCCATCACGTCTAAGCGAACGAACCAGTATGACATGCTGGTAAAGCCC
>JAABUG020148279.1:0-13489 GCA_011319215.2 Scortechinia acanthostroma | reverse complement strand
CCGCCGCCAACCGATGTCCCACCCCCGCCGCCAACCGATGTCCCGCCGCCCCCGCCAACGGACATCCCACCGACCGACGTGCCGGCACCGAGCAACACGCCCAAACTACCCACCAACCCACCGCCGCCAAGCAACACGCCGCTTCCGGCTGCATCCAATACACCGAGGCCGACGCGGACACCGCTTCCAACCACTACGCCGTTGCCAACCAATACGACGGTACCGACGGCCACCCTAAAGCCAACCAATACACCCAAGCCCACAGCAACATCAAGACCGGCAAATACCGCTGTCCCGCCCACGCCTTTCCCGAGCTCATCATCCAATCAAGCGGCGGACGCGTCAATCCGCTTGCAGATGACGGCCAGCAAGGCGACCGCGAAGATCGGCGAGACCGTCAGCTTTACCCTTACCGTCACCAACAGCGGTGGACGTGACCTGACCCATGTCCTGTTGAACTCTACCCAATTGGACATCACCAACACGGCCATCTTCGGCGGTAATCTGGGACATGGCGCGGACGCGATCATCGAAGGGCATTACACCCTCAAAGATAGCGACCTGCCCGGCCCCTTGACGGTCACCGCCACTGTCACGTCCGATCAAGTAGGCCCTGTTAGCGCCAGCGCCACCGTCAATATCAGCGGGCGCGCGGCGGATGCTGATCCTGCGCTCTTGGGACAAACCGTAAACTGGCAGCCGATTAGTGCTTGCGAACGCAAGTGCGTCCGTTGGCAGCTTTACCAGACCAACCAAAACGGCAATTGGGAAATCTACCGTTTAGGCGACCTCGACGGTCAATCCGCCAACATCAACGTTTCTAACGGCGGCCCAAATATTGATAACATCGCCCCCAGCCGTTCCCCCAATGGTGATTGGATCACCTTCAGCAGCAACCGTGATGGCAACTGGGAGATCTATCTGGCGCACAACGATGGCACATCACTTCAGCGCGTCACCGAAAACGTGCAAGCCAGCGACCTCAATCCCGTTTGGGGGCCAAATAACTACATCGTCTACCAATCCAACCGTGATGGCGATTGGAATCTGTATCTCTTTGATACCTCAACCGGAGCCGAATCGCGCATTACCGACTCCACTGCCGACGACATTAACCCGACATGGTCACCAGACGGCTCAACCATCGCCTTCCAATCCAACCGTGACGGTCGCTGGCAAATCTACGCGCTGCAACCGCAAACCGGCGAGTTAAAGCGCCTGAGCAACGGCGAACGCAACGACTACGAGCCGCTCTACTCGCCTGATGGCAGCAGCATCGTTTTCCGCTCGATACTTAGCAATAAGCCCAACAGCAACCTGTTTGTCATGGGTGCAGATGGCGGCAAGATCACGCCCGTCAACAATTTTGAAGGCAACGCCAGCCATCCCACATGGTCGGCCAATAGCAAACTGCTGGCCTTCCAATCGGATAAAAACGGCTTCCAAGATATTTACACCTATAACGTGGATAGCGGCGAAGTCCATCAGATCACCAACAACTCGGCCAATAACTACGCACCCTCTTTCCTGTGCGATGGCACCGGATTACTTTACAACTCGGATGTTGGCGGCAAGCCCGACATTTACCAGATCGATGTCACCACGCCTGATCTACAGCCTACGAAGCTCACCACCGAGGGCGACAATCTCTATGCGCAGGAAGGTGGCCTCTCGGAGCTAAGCACCAGCGCTTATGATCAAGATGTTGGTGTTCCCATATTGGCTAAGGGACACGCGCCTTATCCGGCCATTAGCTTGAGCGCAGGCTCGATCGAACCCGTCTATCCGCGCCTCACACCTTGGTCAGCCATCAACGCCTGCGAGACGACCTGCCCTTCATGGTCAGTGTATACCGCTCTCAACGGCAAGAACTGGGATATTTTCCGG
The DNA here is from genome assembly GCA_011319215.2 of Scortechinia acanthostroma. Lineage (NCBI taxonomy): Eukaryota > Fungi > Ascomycota > Sordariomycetes > Coronophorales > Scortechiniaceae > Scortechinia > Scortechinia acanthostroma. The sequence continues at coordinate 11,602 of JAABUG020148279.1, read as the reverse complement.
CAGGATAGCACGGCGGCTCAACCGGTAAACATCTCGCGTCTCAGCCAAGATAACGCTAATGTGACTCCGGACAATCTCATGCCGAGTCTGTCACCGAATGGCAAGTGGGTTGTCTTTGCCAGCAACCGTGACAAATATTGGGAACTCTACATCTCAAGCACAGACGGAACAGTTTTGCCTCGCCGTCTCACCTACTCCAAAGGCTTAGAGCGCAATCCCGTTTGGTCACCCGGTGGACAGAGCATCATCTACGAATCCAACCGCGACGGCAATTGGGAACTGTATATGGCCGATATGAGTTCGGGCAAAGAGCAGCGCTTAACCTTCAGCAGCGGTGATGATACCCATGCGCGTTGGTCGCCAGATGCCTCGCGCATCGTTTTCCAGAGCACACGCAGCGGACGCTCACAGATTTATCAGTTGGATTTGCAAACCGATTTGGCGATTGCCCTCAGCGATGGCAAGACCGACGATAGTCAACCGGTGTATGCCGCTGATGGTCAACATATTGCCTACCGCTCGGTACATGCAGGCAACAATAATGGTCTTATCACCATTCTCTCTACCGATGGTACGGACCCGACGGTTATTTCCGACCCCAAGCAGGACGCCACCGATCCCGTTTGGTCAACGAAGGGCATGTTGCTGGCCTATCAAGTGACGGATAAAGGCGCACATGCGATTTATGGTTATGACGCTGCTACCGGCGAGACGCAACAACTCATCTCGGGCACGTTGAATGCCTACGCACCCACATGGGGCTGCGATGGCACATCCTTGGTCGTCAACGTCGGCACAGGCACGACATCCAATATCTATGTGCTGAACAAATTCCAACCCAATGCGTCACCCATAGATACTACCGACCAACTGGCCGTCTTGAGCAGCAGCCCATCTGCCAAACTCTATGATCCGTTCGTCGCCCCTGATGGTCAGGCTTGGAAGCAACCTCAACAATAATGCTTCCAGATCAATTGAATCACGTATTTGTAGGGGAGCACACACAGGTGCTCCCTTATTGTTCCCTCTCTAAGCATTAGCCGACTAAGCGCAGAATAGCCAATCTAGGGGCGAGGTTTTCGTAAGGGGTACCGACTTGTGCTCCCATAATGAATCAAAGCCATTTTCGTAGGGATGCAGCGTGCTGCGTCCGCCCCACCCATAGTACAAGACGTCGTCCAAACAATTCCAATCCCGTAATTCTTCATCCAACCGCAAGGCTTAAGTGCCAGAGCCGAAATTCTATGCTACAATCCGAATTATCAACTGGAAACCAAATTTGTCGTTGCAGGAGAAGATGCTCGTGGCGAAGTCCCGTACTGAACAACTTGTAGAACGGCTGCGCGATTTGCAAGCCAGCTCTGGCGACGTGGAAGCGGCGGCGATCGTCAGCGTGGATGGCCTGAGCATGGCATCTTCCCTGCCGGGTCATATCGAAGAAGATCGTGTCAGCGCCATGTCCGCTGCCATGCTGTCACTGGGCGAACGCATCTCCAACGAACTCGGTCGTGGAATGCTGGAGCAAGTCATGGTCAAAGGTGAAAGCGGATATGTGATCCTCACTGCCGTCGGCGATGAAGCCGTTCTGACCGTTCTCGCACGCAAAGAAGCCAAACTCGGTTTAATCTTTTTGGATGTCACTCGCACAGTCGATGCGCTATCCCAACTTGTATAAACTGAAGAAAAGTTAAAGCCCCGTGCAACTGGCTGGCCTATATCTCCCGAACCGCATTGCGCGATATTTTTTCGTGGCAATGGATGATGTGATGGGGCAGGCTGCCTTCAAAACACTCTTGAAACAGGCAGGGCTGCTCAGCTACGTCAACGAACTCCCGCCCGATAATCTGGCGAAAGAATTTGATTTCGCCAGCATGACCGCGCTTAATATGGCCCTCGAAGATAGCTACGGCATCCGTGGCGGACGTGGCATGACGCTCCGTGTTGGGCGCGCCAGCTTCTCCTTGGGGCTGCGAACCTTCGGCGCAATGGCCGGCATGAATGATCCCGCCTTCCGTGCTCTCCCCCGTGACGAATGTTGTATGATCGGCCTCAAAGCCCTCGCTAACATTTACAACACCTTTAGCGATCAACACTGCGCGGTCGATCAAACCGCCGACAGCTTTCGCTTCATCGTGGATAACAGCGCCACCGCGTGGAATCGCAAATCGGAAAAGCCAGTCTGTCATGCCCTTGCAGGCATCGTGCAGGAATGTATGCGCTGGGCCTCCAACGGACACGAGTATTATGTCTACGAGACGGCTTGTACCGCCTGTGGCGATCCGCAGTGTATATTTGTCGTCAACAAAGCGCCCATTGGCTAGGCATGAAGATGTGGTACATTCTTCTTCACATTAATTAAGTAACCATACCGTAGATAGGATGATGCAACTGAATGGATCAATGGGGTAAACATTGGCCTAACGAAAATTTGTAGGGACAGCATTCTTGCTGTCCGTTGAGATAATAAACATCTCAAGTTTTCGTAGGGACACAGCATGCTGTGTCCGCCGACCATTCATCATATCATTCTTGTCTGCGATATATCAGGTTAATCAAGAATTTGCGGAGGGAAAGCGCCTGTGGCTGAAACCAAAACCAAAATTCTGATTGTCGAGGACGATCTCGATCTTTCTGAAATGCTCAGTGCCTACTTCAAGGTACAGGATTATGACGTGCTGACGGCGGCATGGGGCAAGGACGCCCTCGACCTTGTGCAGAGCCACAATGTCGCGCTGGTTATGCTTGATATTCGCCTACCGGATATTGATGGCTACGAAGTCTGCCGTCAGATGCGTTTGCAGCGCAAAACACAAAACATTCCGATCATCTTCCTCACCGAAAAGCGCGACCGTGTCGATAAGCTGCAAGGCTTGGAACTCGGCGTGGTAGATTACATCACCAAGCCCTTCGACGTGCAGGAGCTTCGTTTACGCGCGCGCAATGCTATCAGCCGCGCCGGACGTCAAACCAGCAGCAATCCGGTTACCGAGCTGCCCGAATCGGAACAAATCGATCAACGCCTTGGCGAACTCCTCATGACTGATGATCCTTGGGCCGTCTTACTCATCGACATCAAGGGCATGAGCGAATTCCGCGAGAGTTACGGCTTCGTCGCCGCCGATGATGTGCTGCGGGCCATCACCATGATGATCCGTAATGCCGTCCGCGAGATGGGCGGCACAGATGATTTCGTCGGTCATCTCGCGCCGGAAGACTTCATGGTCATCACCACGCCCGATAAAGTCACCACACTCCGCACGCGCATCATCAACCGCATCAACCAATCCAGCGAGTACTTCTACCCGCTGCGTGACCGTGAAACCACCCATCACAAACCTGACGTGGAATACATCAGCCTGCGCACCGGCGTCGTCCAATCCGGCGAAACCACCTACCCCGACCTTGACGGCCTCAAAGCCGCCCTTCTGGCCACCACCACCGAAGCCGAAAATAAATAGTTACGTCTTCAGATACGGCTAAAGATTCGCCTTAAAGTCCCTCGCCCTAAGAGGGATTTAAGGTTTGTCGGGTACTTGTTTTACGCGAAATACACTTTTGTAGGGACGGCATTCTTGCCGTCCGCGTTTGCAAACCCAAAATGCTTGCTTTTGGAGCTGCTTTAGCCGGATGCGATGCCAACAAGAGAAGATTTTGAGTACTGGACAACATTATTTAGGGGTGAGGATTTCTAAATAACAAAAAACGAGGACAAGCCAACAGCCTATCCTCGTTTTGTTATTAGATGTAGGGACACGGCATGCCGTGTCCGCTTTATGGTCGTTTACCCCGGCGCGGCGGGCGCATCCCGCGTGATATTCGGCACCTGCAGCGCCACGTTGTACTCGACGCCATCCTCGATAAAGTGCATATTCTTCGGCGACGTCAGGAAGATATTCCAGAACACACCCACGTTGCGATCCGTAATCCACTTGGCTTGACCGCCCGCCGACAAATCCTTCAGGCTCAGGCTGTTGGCCTTGCCATCCCACGGCAAACGCGGCGCATCCGTCTCCGGTTGAACCACGCGCGCGCTAATCCATGCCCCTGTTGGCACATAGATCACAGGCGCACTGCTGATGTGGCCACATCGGTCGAGAATGTCTTGATAGTACGAATAATCCCAACCGCCAAAGGCATCCGTCTTATGGTTGACGTTGTTGACGAACAAGGTCAACGTCTCCACCACCGGCTTAGATTCGGTCAGCGGCATGGTGTCCGCTTTGGCCGTGTAATTGTAAATCTGGCGATTGAACGCCACATAACTCACAAAGTCGCGAACCTTATCATCGGTGACGCGGTCTTCCAACACTTGCACATTATTCACCGCCAGCTCGTTCGTCCACACCACATGATTATCGCCGTACACCGTGCACGGCGGCACATCACTCAGCATGAAGAACGGATCAGCATTACCACCGGTGACATCCGCCCGAAACACAATCGTTTTCGGATTATGATCCCAATCGATCGGGTTGGATTGGCTGGCTTGTGAATTGGTGTTGGTATTATTCGTGTTGCCGCCACCACAGGCGGTCATGGACACAATCAAAAAGGCCAAGCTCATCAACAAACGTTTCGTCATAAATAATATCCCCTTGGCAAGCAGGTTCTCGACTCAGATATTAGGAGTAATCTTGTAACCCCATTGATAGACAGTCGAAAGACGGTACTCTGACTTGATTGTAGTACAGACTCAAGGGTGGAGATAGTTGAGCTATAAGCGATCTCATCGCGAACAAGGCTTTTAAAAAGATCCTGAGCTTGCTCACTTCCAAACGAGGATTTGTTCCCCCTCTCTACGTAGTGGAGAGGGGGCTAGGGGGTGAGGATTTTACCCTAATCGCCAAAGCTGTCGTGTCGTGAACCAACGTATTGGAGAGGAGGTTAGGGGGTGAGGTTCTCGCTCACCCTGCAAAACGATTATCTTATAAAGTTGGCTGCTCATCGGTCAGACGTCGGCTCTGAGCGAAATCTAACCTCGTTTTCCCCACCTGATGTGCTATGATGCTTGCGCGTAAGCAGCGGACAGGAGTCCTATGTCGCTCGAAACTCCTACATCAGAAGTCGCCACAACCGTCCCCGTTCCCGAAGTCCCTCTCACACAGGAAGAAACCAACGCAGGTGTCGCCCGCGCCAGCAGCATCATCGCCATGGGCAACCTTGCCGGACGTATTTTGGGATTGGTGCGCGAAATCGCCCTGACCAATTTGTTCGGCGCATCGCGGGCAGTGGATGCCTTCGAAGTCGCCACCAATGTGCCCACCGGCTTTTACGATCTGCTGATCGGCGGCCACGTCAACAGTGCCATCATCCCTGTCCTCAGCGAAATCCACACGCGCGAAGGTCAAAAAGCGTTGTGGGCGGTCGTCTCGGTGCTAATGAGCTTGGTGACGGTCATCCTCGCCGTCCTCATCCTGCTCGTGACGATCTTCGCCCCGCAGGTCATCAGCGTGGTCGGCAGCGGCTTCGATCCACAGAAAGCCGCCCTCGCGACGCATCTCCTGCGTTTGATCTCACCGTCGCTGCTCTTCATGTGCTTATTCGCCGTCATCAGCGGCACGCTCTACGCCCTGCACGAGTTTACATGGCCGGCCTTCGCGGGTGTCATGTTCAACGGCAGCATCGTTCTCGCCACCATCTTACTGGCGCCGCCCGCCCAGCTTACCCCCAACATCACAATCACAGGCATCCAGTGGACGATGGCCCGCCCGCCCTATACCATTTCAGCCGCCGCCATCGGTTGGCTCATCGGTTCATTAGCCCAGCTGGCCATCCAGCTACCGGGGATGAAAGGCGCGCGCCTGCACTTCACCTTCAACTGGCGGCATCCAGTCGTGAAGCAAATCGCCAAACTCTACGCGCCAGTGATGTTCTCGCTGGTCATGGATATTTTGCTCATCCGCCCCTTCAGCTTCAGCCTTGCCAGTCAAACCGGTGACGGCAGCATCGGTTACATGAATTGGGCCACCGCGCTCATCCAATTTCCGCAGGGCTTGGTCGCCACCGCCATCAGCATCGCCATTCTGCCAACCCTTGCTCGTCAGGCCGCCCTCACCACCGCCGAGAGCAGCAAAGCCTTCAAGGATACGCTTGGCTTAGGGCTGCGCCTCGCCATCACTTTGATCATTCCCGCCACCGTTGGCTTGCTCGTACTGGCAAATCCCATCATCGCCTTGCTCTTTCAACATGGCGCGTTCGTCGAAAAAGATACCATCATGACAGCCATGGCCACCCGTTACTATCTCATCGGTTTGCCCTTCGCTGCCCTCGATTTACTCTTGGTCTACGCCTTTTACGCCCGTCAAGACACCTTGACTCCGGCCATAATCGGCGCACTCAGCTTAGTTGTCTATGCCATCGTCGCCATCATCACCTTCCCACGTTTCGGCCTCTTCAGCTTGATGATCGCCGACAGCCTCAAGCATATGACGCACGCCTCAGTCTCGGCTGTGTTGCTGGCGCGCCGCATGGATGGCTTCGGTGAACAGCGCCTCATTCAAACCGTCGGCAAAGCAACTCTCGCTTCCGTAACAATGGGCATCGCAGGTGCGCTCATCCTACCAGTCATCATGGCGCGCGTCGGCACAGCCACCATCTTCCACGAACTGCTGATCGTGGTCATCTCCGGTGGCGTCAGTCTCGCCGTCTTCTTGGGCATGTCCACCTTGCTCAAACTCGAAGAACTGCGCTGGATTTCTGGTCTCCTCGCCCGCCGCATCGGCCTCCGCCGCTAATACAATTTATTCCATGTTGTAGGGGCGGGATTAATCCCGTCCGCTGTTTTTATACCAGATAGCACACCTATTTACGTCTAAAATCCCTCTTATTCCCTCTGCCATGAAATTTCAGAAGACGACACTTTTAAAAGGATGTGAACTTGCTCAATCAAAACGAGGATTTGTTCTCCCTCTCTATGAAATGGTGAGGATTTTCGCCTAATCGCCAAAACTGTTGTGTCGTCAACCTTGAGCCTGAAGGTCTAACTAAAATACTGAAAATACCCGATCAACACCGTCGCCACAAAAATAATTCCCACGCCCACCCATTGTCGCCGCGCCAACCGTTCGTGCAGGAACACCAGCGCCATGAACACCGTCACCGCGCTAAACAAGGACGTCAGCACCGCCACAATCCCCGGCGTCGTCCCTTTGACGCCGATGTTATACGCCACCTCGCCCACCGTCGTAATCAATCCCGCGCCCAGCAGCACTTTCCATAACCCGCGCGGCGGTAAAGCCACCGATTGATGCAGCGGACGCGCGAACACACTCAACAAAATCAGCGTCATCACACGCCCGATTACCGTTGGGATATACGCTCCCAGCGGCCCGACGATAAACTGCAATCCCCACGAATTCAGGCCAATCGCAATCGCCGCGATGATCGCCTCCGGCAGCCCCTTTAACCCGCTGCGGTTGGCATCATTCGGATCATGCGTCACGCTCGATATAACCACCACACCCGCCAGCATCAGCAGCAGGCTCAACACCCCACCAGTCGGAATATGATCGCCCGCCAGTAACGACAGCAGTAGCGCCACACCGCCAAACGCCGAGGTCACGGGCGAGGCAATCGAAATCTTGCCAATCGTCAGCGCGCGATACAATAGCAGCGTCCCAATCGTATTGATCGAACCGAGCAGCATCCCCAACGCTACACTTGACCATGTTGCCGTCACCGGAACACCATCAAATAGAACCGCAGCCAGTAAGGCCACGCCGCTAATCAAATGAATATAAAACAGCGCCCGATATGGCGTCAGCTTCACACTCGCATCCCGCGCGATGAAATCGGCTGTACCGAAACCCAACGCCGCCAATAATCCCCACAGTATCCCCAAGATTTGCTCTTTCTAATGAATGGATAAACCCGACCTTTTGTCTGGCCGAGGCGTACTTCCGCCGCAAGATAATGAACAAGTTAGTTATAACACGAGCTTGGCGCAGGATTTCAAATGGTCTTACAACTGCCACAACCCAATAATTGATTTGTTACACTTATTACGACGAGGCGTAAACGCGATATAATAAGGGGTAAATACGATCTGCTCCAAATGGTAGATAATACTAAACTTAATTTTTAATTGAAACCTTTACAGAATCGCCGGTGCACACAGTAGCAGCGGTATTCACTCAATTACCGTCTGGAGTAGGATGGAATGAGATGAAGGCGGTTCAATATGAACCAGACAAATCTGTATGAACGCTTAATTGAGAATAGCCGCGAAGCCTTTAGCAACGGCTTTTATGAAACGTCATATCATATTCTTTGTGCCGCCACACACTATGCTAAGGATATTGAGAATATCGACTATCTAACGAATATTCTCCAGATAGCCCATGAGCAAAGCGCTTGGATTAATAGTCATGTGACAGGAAATGTCCTTTCCAGTACGAACGTGGCAAAACGCGGCGGCGTCGATTTATTCAAATCCTTATTCCGTCATATCGAGGGAGATATTCTAATTGTCAAAACCAAACAGCGCCGGCGCTTGCGCTAATTCACCTGTACAGGATGCCATTGCCAGAGCCAGCTTACTCATTCAATCCAATAAAAATGGTCTCGATCTATCGCAGCAAAATCTAACGGGATTAAAAACACACGTCCAGCGCGAAGAGGCCCTCGTCAGAGCCGTAAAGGCACATTTGTATACGCTCCACTTAAGGAATTCGCTTGATGAAGTCAGCAAGGATTTAAAGGATCGCTATAGGCAATTGGCCACTTGTGAGGGTGATCCAGACGCGCTCGCAGCTATTTCGGCCTTGTACATACAAATTTCCGCCCTCTTAAAGCGCGCCCATGCCTTACAAAATGAAATCGCCTCCTCACAGAAGCAGCATCAGCGCTATTGGAAAACCTTTAACAAAGCGGGTTTAGCGCTCAGCCACAAATCAAAGCCCGCAGACGCTCATAATCGGTAATTGAGTGTCAGCCCACCTCAGACAACTGGGTAGTACTAACAGCCCCGAAAATGCTCGTTCCTCAACCCTACATCTTGCTGTCGAGACGACATTTATTATCACTTAGGTTTAAATAAACAAACCTGCTCTACCGGATTCCAACCATCTACCAACCATCTTAACGATTAAGCTCCCTCAAAAGGGTTAGTGCCATCGCCCCAAAACAGTTACTAAATGTTCTGCCAAATGGTAACCCATTCATACTCCGCATCGAATACAGTAGTAGGGATGAGGCGTGCCTCATCCGTCTTAGGGTTAAATACCGTCGCACCTTAACATTGAGTGGTGAATGCCGTACGTGTGAGCTAGGCCCGTTTATGGGTCTTTATTGGACTTGCCAGCGGGTTTATCCGCTGGTCATTTCCTCAACATCACCAATCGTTGCAAATGAGACAAAAATCGCTGTTTCTCAACTGCAACAGAAACAACAGTTGCAGCATTTCGGACGCTGCCAATCTCAATGCCGCCACCACCACCGCCGCCGTAAAATCGTTCAGCCTCTTCTATATGGCGCTAGTGCCGTTGGCAAAACCCTTTTGACGTGGACGACGACGACGACACCGACGACATAACCTGTTCCTCGCTTTTCTGTATTGTAAGGGTTTGCCGGTGGCAAATCCCCAACAAAAAAGGGCGCTTCCGCACCCTTCTAAAGATTAAGGACGATCGACGAATAGCTACTCAATCAACGTCAGCCCCGCCCAATTGCCCTGCTGGCTGGCTACTGCCTCAATTTCCTGAATGGTCTTCAGTTCCTCGGCCTCATCGTTCGCGCCGAATGTCTTCAGCACATCGTAATTGGTGTTACGCTGCGCCGGAATAAAACCCGCCGCTCGGATTTGACGGTGCATCTCGCTCGGCAGCATAATCGGGCTGGCCTTGGTGATCGCACCTGCCGCGCTCACCACATTCTCCTCGATCATAGTGCTGCCGAAGTCGTCCGCGCCGAAGTGCAAGGACATCTGTCCCACCTTCGCTCCCATCGTCGGCCAACTTGCGCTGATGTGTGGCAAGTTATCAAGGAAGATCCGTGCAATCGCTGTATGTCGCAAGTACTCGGTGCTGGTCGCGCCATATTCGCTGGCGAACTTGCTCTTGCCCAACGGTGTCCCTTCAATCTGCACCGGCCAGCTAATAAAGGCGTTGAAACCCATACCGAAGCGCTTCAAGCTGTCGTCCTGCTCGTCGCGCAGCCGTTGCAGATGGTTCATCCGGTTTTCCAACTTTTCGCGGAAACCAATCACCATCGTAGCCGTCGTAATCAAACCAAGTTCGTGGGCGATCTTCATCACGCCGAACCAATCGTCCGTCATAATCTTCTTAGGTGTCACACGCTGGCGGATTTCATCATCAAGGATTTCACCACCACCACCCGGCAAACCCATCAGTCCTGCCGCTTTCAGTTCCGTCAGGGTTTCGCGCCACGTCCGGTTGCCAATCATACTCATGTATTGGATTTCGCTCGGCGAAAACGCGTTAATCTCAATCGTTGGGAAAGTTTTATGGATCCAACTCACCAGATCAGTGTAGAAGTCGAACGGCAAATCGGGGTTATGGCCGCCTTGCATCAGGATGCGTGTCGCCCCCAGTTCCAGCGCCTCTTTAATCTTATTACCGAGGATCAACTTGCTGTTGACGTAGCCCTTCTTATCATCCCCCGGCAGCGCGTAGAAGTTACAGAACTGGCAGTCCGTCACGCACACATTGGTGTAATTGATGTTGCGGTCAATCAAATAGGTGACGGTATCACCCGGCACAAGCTGTTGACGCCGCGCGTTCGCTGCATCTGCTAAGTCCAGCAGTTCTGCGTGCTGGTAAACGTATAACGCCTCGTCGTAGCTGATGCGCTTGCCCTCGTGCACTTTCGCCAAGATTTGGTCAACTTGCGCTTGTACTGCCGGTTCATTCGTCGCCATTGTATTTCTCTACTTTCTTATCCGCGCTTTTGCGCTTAACTCACCCTCATCGCTCTGGGTCATTGAGCCTTTGAGTCTCTGTGTTAAAAATCGTGCGTTAAAGCTGTCCCACAGGTTCGCCCCAGAATTCTAACGACTTCCAGTCGAAGCCTTCCAGTGCCAGTTCGAGGTATAACTTCAAACCAGCCAAATCATCTTCGGTTAGGTTATAACGCAGGTCACGCAGATAGCGTCGGCACACGCCTGCTGGCAAACCAATCCGTCCGGCGTAGCCTTGCGCGAGGGTATCGCGTCCCTTTTCAGTTAATCCCATCGCGGTCGAAGCGTAGAGCGCGTCAAACACGCCTGCATCCGCTAAATCCTGCGCCTTATCCTTGCGCGCTGCCCATACCGAGAAGGTAAACGGCAAGCCGGTCATCTTCAACCACTCATCACCGAGGTCGTAAATGTAAGGCAGTTCCCAACCATTTTCGTGGCTCAGCGCCCGATGATGCGCGCCCTCAACCAGCGCGTCATCCCCGATAATCAACGCCCCTTGATGCTCGGCCAGCATACTCGGCAGGTGCTGGCGCGTCACTGTGAAATTCGGTTCCACATGATAGCGTTCGCGGCACAGCACCTTCAGTAGCGCAACGCTCGTCGCCGAGTGATCAGTCAGCGCAATCGACTTCCCATGCAGCTCGCTCATGTCAGACGCCCACGAGAACATCAGCACCGTTTTGACTG